>JBCNYG010000020.1:19686860-19698083 GCA_039654305.1 Porochilus rendahli
ACACACACACACATACACACACACACACACACACACACACACACACACACACACACACACACACACACACACATATAAATAAGGTCAGCACACTAGCCTGCTGCTGAATGTGAGCCTCAGTTGGCCATAAAAACTCAGCCAAAGCACGAGTTTCAGAGTATACGCCAGGAAGTGGAATTAACACACAACTGTGAGCAGAGTGCAGAGAGTGCAATGGGGAGGGAGGGGGAATGAGGGAGAGAGTGTGAGAAAGAGAGAGATGGTCAGTGTGTAAGTTAGTGAGTTAGTAAGTATGTCAGTGTATTATTCAGTGATTTAGTCATTAGTTAATAAGTCAGTCAGTGAGTTAGTAAATAATCGAGTTGGTCATCAAATTGGTCAGTGGTAATTTTATTGGTCAGTTTCTTGGTCAGTGAGTCAGTGAGTTGGCCAATAAGTTATTCTAGGTGTCACTGAGCAAATAAGTCAGTTAATGTGGCAGTGAGTCAGTCATTCAAAGTCAGTCAATCAGACAATATATTAGACAACAAGACATCAATCCATCAGTTATTAAGTCAGTCAGTGAGTATCAATAAGTGGGGCACTCAGCGCATTGCTCATTGAGTCAGTTAATGTGTCAATGACTCGGTACATCAGTCAATGCATTGATCAGTCAGTGGATCTGAGTCAGTTGGCCCCAACCCTGACATCGAGGATAGATGGGTCAGTCTTTGGCCACAAGCATGTCATAGGTGGCTGAAAGTGAGGTATCGTAAGCCACCACCTCTTGCTGTTTCAGCTGGATAATGATGGCCACCTTTACTAAGTTAGCATGTAGTCCACAACCCTTTTGACTTCCTAAAAATACTTCCTAAAAACCCAGAACTAAAAAATCGAGTCAACGAATCTGAACCATAACCCAGACCAGGCAGTTAGTAAGAATGGATGAATGAATGAATATTGCATAGTCATGAAAAAGGTCTCAGACAGTTCAATCACAACACATTTAAAGTAAAATCCAGGCTCACATACATGTTTTTGTTGCAACCTACAATAATTGCACACCTCAAGACAACCTGATGCCTCTAGAAACTTTCAAACACCCTTTCTAAAAAATGTATGTCTCCTATTTGTATTTGTTGTCTATTCATTCTGGAATAATTTAGTTACATTGCGTTACATCCCTAATATAAACCGCTGCATTTGAATCTGTAATCAGAATAACTTCATTCTGACTAATTTAAACTTAGCTACTGGAGGAAAACGGAAGAGAGAGACAGAGAGACTTGTTTAAGCTCACAGCGTCTTGTGATCCAAAAATACAGCATTATGCGCATTGTGCAACATGACGAGGAAGAGAGAGTGAGAGAGAGAGAGAGAGAGAGAGAGAGAGAGAGAGACGCAGGAGTGCCTGGGAACACATTAAAAACAGAACACACATCAACGCACATCGCAGTGTAACACAGTAGCGTGAGATTCTGCCGCTTTCTGCTCAGATCCACTGCTCCATTCTCATTCTTTATTATCTTTTTAGGTGACCAAACCATGTAAACGACTTGCAGTCTCTCTCTCTCTCTCTCTCTCTCTCTCTCTCTCTCTCTCTCTCTCTCTCATTACGCTGAATAATGCAATGCTCACATGCCAGAAATTATATCATACTGAAAATAAACATTTTTACTTTACATACCAAACATAATAGAAATAAACAGAGAACAAGTCTTTTGGCCTATAGTTCATGCCCAATGCTCTCTTCCTCTTAATCCCTCCCCCATACATGCACCATCTGACATGTTTACAGGATCCAACTCATTATTTCCTGTTTGCCTCCTCAGTTATCAGGGGGAAAAAAACAATCCTGTTACCAGGAGCCTCTGTACAGCCTGAATCACGAGATTGAGAGGCTAAAAGGATTTAACCAGGGCTCTCTTCCCGTTTTACCTTTGTCTGAACACGATAGCCTGCCTGAATGTGTGTACGTCCGTCCAACGTTCTCTTGCTAGGGCCTTAAAAATATATTCAGGTTTTTTCTCCAGAAAGGAGGTCCAGTCACTTAGAACACATGCACATGGCTTAAGAGTGATCAAAAATCAATCCAGGGTGAATAATTCTACAGTCACAGGGTCAGAGATAGTGTGAAGGTCGAGGTCAGAGAGATATGTGAGTAAAGAGTAATGATTATTAGTGCAGAAAGGAAAAGATCTTCACAGGACAACCATAACCATGACACTATAATGTTTGGATGTAATGAATAATAACATATGTATGAAAGTGACATTTGGTTTAAAAAAACAACAGCAATGACAACGACAACACTGCTCATTATCCTGAAAGCCCATTTCCACAGTGAAGCATGGTGGTGGAAGCATCATGTTTTTGGTCTCACTCATTTGTAAAACCTCTTAATTCTACTTCTAGGGTTGCTGGGAGGCAATGCCTGTTTCAGCCTACACTAAGCAAAGGCAAAGTACACCCTGAACAGCACGACAGACCATTGTGGTGCAACACATTCTCATCTATTCACACTCATTCCATACCTACTGTCAATTTGGAACAGCCAATTAGTGAAATGTGCATGCGTTTGGACTGTGGGAGGAAACTGGAGTACCCAGGGGAAACCCACACAAGCACAAGAACAACATGCAAAGTTGTTTCCACACAGAAACGCCTCAACCCAGGAATCGAACCTACGAGCTTCTTGCTGTGAGGCAGACGTGCTACGCCACTGTGCTGCCCTCAGCTATATTGGAGTAGTTTTAATTGAAGAACCTGAACGTGTCACTCATAGCCCAGACCCTAATCTTATTATGAGTCTATACAGAGAGTTAAAACTTTTTTTTTCCAATTAAGTGCCTAATGCTGCCAAATGCAAAAACGTTAAGTGGCGTGATTTATGCTAGGCCCTGTACTCCTTACAAGGTATTTACATTTTGCATTGATTGTCCACACATTAGCTGGACAATTCTAATATACCACAAACTAGTTGGTTACTTATGTGTAGAAATAGAGTGTAATGCATAAGCGAGCATTTTGCACTTTAGTTTTAGTATCAAGGTATGTCTTATGACCATGAACATTAGAATCAGCATTTTAAAAAGAATTACTCATTAATTCATTCATTGATTCATTTATTTTCTGAACCATTTAGTCCATCTGGGTTCGCCGGGAGGCTGGATACTACCTCAGCTGAATATATGAAAAGGCAGGGTATATCCTGAACAGCCCGCCAGTCCATCACAGGACCTACACACAACCATTCATATACTCAACTAAGGGCAATTTGTAACAGGCAATATGCTTAACGTGCATGTGTTTGAACTGTGGGAGGAAACTGAAGCACTTAGAGGAGTCCTATGTGAGCACGAGGGGAAGCATGCCAACTCCACACAGAAATGCCCTTCTTGCTGTGAGATGGACATGCTAACCACTACGCCCTAAAATTTCTATATAATAAATGAAAATGTTCATTTTCATAAAATTTAACAAAAAACACAAGTCTTTGTTAGCACATACAAACAACAGGGCTAGCATTGGAGTCAAATCAACCGATAACAATTATAATTCCATCAACATTAGACCAAACGAACACCACTGGCTTTTGTTGCATACTAAATCCTCAAAATTTTAATGGGTTAAACACACTGTTTCCTTGCTAAGTCCCATTATCTGACCTCATTACCTAATTCCCCTCTTTATTAGCCAAGCAAATCGGCAACACCACAAAACCTTTGCCAAAGAACCAGTGACCTAATTGCACGTTAAAAACACCATGAAAACGTCAGTGAAACTGTTCTAACATTAATATTATAGGGTTGCAGGTTTCCAGGTAAAATACCAATCATGATAACGTGATTCAGTTGGAACTGCTGATCACAATCCTTAAAAATAAAAATAAAAAACGTTTGCCACTGTACTGTATCCAAAGTTTAAAACAGAAAACTTTATTTTAAAAAAGCATAAACTAATACCAGGCGGATAGTGAAGAAAAGTGTTCCACTGACTCAAGATAAAAGTGAATTAGAATATACACTCCCTGACCAAAATAGAGTTGCACACTTTGTTTGCACCGCCTTTGATTACAGTGTGTAATCTCCATGACACTGTTGCTTCAGTTGGTCGAGGCTCAGCAACAATGTGGCAATAAAATTAAGTCAGCAGACGACCTGAATGTACTAAATGATCATCTGATCACATCAATGGATATTTGATTCCCTGATGGCACAGATATATACCAGGAGTTCAAATACTGAAAGAGTGGTTCAGGAAGCATGAGGAATCTTTTACATACATGTATTGGCACCCAGAGTCCTGACCATAACCCTACTGAAAGTTTCGGAGAGGTGCTGGAGAAGACTTTATGGAGTAGTTCAAATTTCTCATCAGCAATTCATCGTGGATAAATGTTGTGATGTTGCATAAGCTTGTCGAAACAATGCCATGGCAATTGCATGCTTTAATCAAGGCTTAAGGTGGACTTACAAAATATGTGAACTCCGGACCGTACCACTGATGTTTCTAGGAGCTCCAATGTAGCAATCTCTGCAATTTTAGAATTGTTCACTGCTAACCAGTTAGATGTTCCAGTTTACCTTTGGCTGCATGTGGTCAAATTACACAGGCAGTTTCTCTTTGTATTCTTTTCTGCAAACAAACAACCCCATTATCACTTGTCTTTGTTACACCAACCTTGTTTTTTTTTTTTGTCCCGTTTGTTTTCACCAAACACCAGAGTTTGCTAAAGTTTTAGCCTGTTCCTGTCATCTCTATCATTTGGAATAAGGTGATCAGCGTAGCTTCAGGGTATGTTGTCTTCATATTTCATTAAAATCAACAAACCCTGTTTAATATTCTCATATACTTATTTTTAGTCTTAGTTCATGTTAATGACATCAACATCATCAACAATCAATTGGTGAGCAATCTCCAGCAGCAAACAGAAGCAGGAACGAGAACTCTGGCATGTACACAGAAATGGACAAGACCACAGCAGGGAGACCGAAACCTCAGTGACTAATGGCATATTGTCTTGAGATCTAAAAAAGGCTCAGACTTTAGCTTTTTAAAGTCTTCTGGTTTGCATTCACTGATACTAGCTAGGACTGGTAAAAGAGTTGTTGTGGTTATAATGTGGGAGTTGCGAGAGCTGCTTTTTTTCACATCAGCACAAAAGAAACCCAGGACCTTCTTGCTGTGAGGCGGACGTGCTAACCACTACGCCACCATGCCGCCCAACTTCTTAATATTAAAAAAGTATATTAAAATGTAGCTTTTACATGGTGACAATAAAGTAAATTGTATTTGACATGGGGGCAGTGGTGGCCTGGTGGTTAAGGTGCTGGATTACTGATCCCAAGGTCAGGGGTTCAAGCTCCATTATCGGCGGGTTGTCACTGCTGTCCCCCCAGTGCAGCTAACTGGGTTATCAAATGCAGGCCATGACTCTCACTGTCTCTGGTGAGAGACATGTAAAACAAGAGTAGCCTGCGGTGGCCTGGCAAGCTGTCCAGGGTGTACTCTGCCCTCGCCCAGAGTCGGCTGAGATGGGCGTCAGCCTCCCCGCGACCCTAATTAGGAATAAGCGGTTCAGAAGATGAATGAATGAATAATGGCACAACAACTCGATTTTCAAGTGTAAATTGTGCACTGTATAAATCTTTCTAGGTAAAATATAAAGGAAAAAAGGCACAAAGGGTGTATGCTCAAGGATAGCCAGCAGATAGAAGGAATAGAAGAGATTAATAGCATTTTTATGAGTGTAAACTGAAAGAGCACTCATGAGTAGTGTAAGTTAATGTTAAATTTCAGGCATTATGAAATACAGTATACATATTCTCTATTTACACCCAGTGCCCATCAGGAGGGTCAAAGGGTACACATGACCCTGGGCCAAAGTCCATGGGAGTCAATGGTTGACCCTTGAAGTTTATGGTTTATCTGATATGTGAAGGGTGAAGGTACAGGGCCAAGTCTGGACATTTTTCGCCCTTGTCCATTTATACTAATGGTTGGGCTGTATACATAAATCCCACTTCTTTTGCCAGCAGGGGGCAGTGATGCACGATGACAACAGCACTGATTGGCAAATTTGTTCAATTACTTCAACCTGTTTAACTCAAAGCTGCTATTAGTTATCTGTAAAATGTTACAAAGTTTTAACTGTAATATGTACTGTAAAATGCAGTTTCTGTTTCATCTCTATTCCACTGTGAATTTTATTGGATATGTATTAACATGAAGAAGGCTTGATTCAAATTGTTCTGATTTTGGAAGTCCATTTCTTTCCTAATGTGTTGGGATTTAAACAGCATCTAACACTGGACCCTTTAAAGAGTGCACTGAACACTGAACATTTCACTCAATGTATTATGACCTTTGAGCACGACGTGTGTGGTCCTGAGATGGTTGAAAATCCGTCTACAACCCAAATTCCCAAAAGTTTGGATGCTGTTTGAAATGTAAATGAAACAAAGTACAGTTGCTCACAAATCTCATAAACCTAAGGGTTTATTTTCATGTCATTTGATTTTTAAACCAATTTATCCTTTTTTATAACTGCAGGGAGGCTGGAGCCCAGCCCACCTGACTTCGGGTGAAGAGAACACCTTGAACTGCTCACCAAACCAGTGTAGAGCCAATACAAACACCCAACCATTCATACTCATACTTACACCAAGGGACAACAAAAAATAGCCAATTAGCCTGATGTGCATGTCTTTGGATTATGAGAGGAAACCTGAGCACCAGAAAGAATCCCATGCAGGCACAGGGAGAATATACAAATCCACAGAAACCCCTTGCCAGGCACAGGAACCTTCTTTCTGTGAAACGGAAGTGCTAATCACTATGCCACTGCGTTGCCAACTTGGGGTTTATGAGATTTGCCAATCAGATTTGAAATAGTGTTATATTTTAGGAAGTCCATTTCTTTCAGTGTATGTATTTAGTAGCCCAGAATTCTTTAAACCGTCCTCAGGAATAAGATATTTTAGTTTATTTCAGTTAAATCTTAATGAATTATTTCTGTAAAACTTTTGAATGAAGGACATTTTAAAGGATTCTTTAAATGGTAATTAAACCCAAACCTATTTTTTTTTTCAAAAACCTGTGCTGTTTCATGAACCTTTTTTGTGTAGAGATTAAATTGTAATGTGGAAAGTCACATTATCATCTTGCATCTTTGCTAGCAATATACAAATAACACAATTTCCTCCAGGATCAATAAAGTATTCTGATTCTGATGAATATGGAACTAATTTAAATATGAATACATCGCGCAGTATTCTTTCACTGGAAGTGTGATCACACACCTGTTTTAATGTATGTAATTGGAATCACGGATAATTTGTAATTGTGCATACTTTTATTTTATTCAGAAGTTTGCTAGTTTATATCTGATTACCAAGATTAATATCTAAATATTATTATTTTGCCATTATCATGCCTTATATCAATTGGGTGATCCGATTCCCACAATTCTGTGCTCTCTTGTTCATCTGATGATGAAAATATACATATGTCCATGTGAACAAGAGAGTTTGCTGGCATTACAGCAGGCCCATTAGAGAGTGCCGAGTACTTTCTGCTATCTATCTATCTATCTATCTATCTATCTATCTATCTGTCTATCTGTCTATCTGTCTATCTATCTATCTGTCTATCTATCTATCTATCTATCTATCTATCTATTTGCGGTGTGCTGGAGATTTGCTGTCTTTGAGTGTTTCTAGTTCAGTATTGTGGCTGAGAGGGTGTGATTGAATGCTCTCTGCAGATGGAGAAGAGTCAGTTGATCCCAGCAGGTAAGTGATTAAATGCACCTCTGGCCAATTGAGAACCCTTTTTATGTGTGTGTGTGTGTGTGTGTGTGTGTGTGTGTGTGTGTGTGTGTGTGTGTGTGTGTGTGTGTGTGTCTTTCAGACTCCTTCACACAGCATTGTAGATACTCTCTGATTCCAGCTGCCCCAGTCACACACTCTTCACGCTCCTGCCATCGGGTAGACGGTACAGAAGCATAAGGTCTCGCACCAGCATATTCGGGGACAGTTTTTACCCACAAGCCATCAACTGCTGAAATACATGACTATTTGCACAACATATTAGACACTTGTATTTGTATAGTTTTTATTTTTTTAATGTTTATTTTGTCTAAATGTTTTCTTTATGTGCAATATTTGTTCTTTATGTTCAATTTTTTGAGTATGACAAATACACTGGAGAAAAATATAGATATACAGTACTTAACTGTGCAAAAAATAGTAAGTCATTTAGGTAGTGTTTTGGGAAAATGGTGAAAAATTAAATTCAGCTCTTAATAAGCATCCACTTTACAAACAAGCCTGTTTCGTAGTAAGTCTCTTGGTATATCATGTATCACTTCTAGATGAGACATTTTTTGATGAATGCAGTACTTTTTTAATTACAGTAGCAGAACCTATTAAGTCTATTTATCACATAAGTGCAATTTCTCCAAAATCTTTTTTACTTACTAGGTGTTTGCTTAACACTCTTGAGACATGAGCTCCTGAAACTGAAGCAAAATATTCAATTAAAATGTACAAGTATTTATTTACTTCCATAAAACAGTTACAAGTTCTAACACAAAATACAACAAAAGTAAAGCTGCCACAAAGCAATAATTTTTCACTACAAAGATCCTTCCACATAAGTACGATAACTTTTTTCCCCCTCTTTGGCATCAAAAATGGCTATTGACCATTTAGGGAAAGAAATAGCCATTATTCTCTTATACCTTATGAATGCACATTATGAATGATTATTATACACCAAAACACATAATACACATAATAATCCACTAAAGTTTATTTCATATATGTATACAAGATATGTACATGTATATCATATGTGCAACAAAAGTTCATCTTCATCACAAGTCCTCAATCACAACTACATGTAGTTCAAAATAATATTCCAATATTTTTGACCTCTTCTGATAGACTTACACAAAAAAATGTTATTTAACAGATACACCCTGGTGTTGATTTGTTTCTTTTTGTAGAGTTGCACAGTGGTGTAGTGATTAGCATGTCCAACTCACAGCAAGAAAATCCTGGGTTCAGGTCCCCAAGTGAGAGTTGTCATGTTGTCTCTGTGCCTGTGTGGGTTTCCTCCGGGTACTCCAGTTTATTCCCACAGTCCAAAGACGTGCACGTCAGGCTAATTATCTGTTCTAAATTGACCCTAGGTGTGAGTGTAAGTGTGAATAATTTTGTGTGAGTTGGACCTGTGATGGACTGGCAAGCTGTTTGGGGTGTAGGGCAATATTGCCCCAGTTTGTTGAGATAGGCCCCAACCTCCCTGCAAACCTAGTTGGATGAAAGAGTGAATAATTTGCTTTCCTTTATCAATATGGCCAATAACAGGGACAGCGCATTCTTTGTCCCATTTATCACCACATAATCATTATTGCACCTAGTGGTCTAAATGGGAATTGCAACCAGCATAAATAGTAAAAACCCATTGGGGTAGGACTAATGCTGCCTCTTGATTGGAGGAAGGATAGAGGACCTTAACAGTTAATAGCAGGGTTGCCAGAGTGAGCTATCTTAAACGTACTTAGCATACACAAAGTTTTTGTTTAACAGCAGATTATTTGTAAACATTTTTTTACAAAGTACAAATCTAATAAATTTCCACAACCAAAAGTGGAAAAATGGACTGCAGACAGTGTGCAAAATGTTTCTTTATGAGCCATTGTGCAAAAAATGGGAGCTAGAGAGTGGGGTGATGAACTAATGTAAAAATACATTGAAAATCTCGAAAAAAAAAAAGCTGCTGGATTCTAAAATGGATGAGTCTGTTTTTGACAGTTAACTATGTAATACACAGTTATTCAAGTCTGCTACATCTTGACTTTGCTTGACTCGTTGTCATTTTTGGTCATCATCCACCATAAGCTATGGTCACAAGCCACTGCTGTACTTACATCAAATATTAATCAGGTATCATATTGCATATAAACTGGCATCCCTTTCTTAGTAAATAGCTTTTTTTAGCCAGTGATGTCCATGCTGGGATATTCTGCAAGCGCTGTTTCTCAGAGAAAGTGGGATACACCTTCTGAAGTCTGCGAGGTGGACCTGGTGGACCTCGATGGCGTGCTCCGTATGGTTGGCCGTGTCTTTTGGATCATGTGGAAGAACCTTGTCCTGAACTTTTCTCCCACAAAAGCGTACAGCACAGGATTCACACAGCAGTGCGTCAGTGCAAGGCTTTGTGTGATAAACATGGCTAGGCTTACAGAATTTTGAGCTGCACAGCCGTTATCCACCAGATTGGCTCTTAGAAGCGTATCAACCATGGTGGCCAAATTGAAGGGAGTCCAGCACAATATGAATGCCACCATCACAGCTGCAATCACTTTCATGGCTTTCTGGCGCTGAAAACCTCTTGTACGCAGCAGCCTGGCGAATGTCACACAATAGCATGTCAGCATGATGCACAGGGGTAACAGGAAGCCCAGAATATGCCTCATCACGCGAGTAGCTATCCTCCATTCGAATGCGCTGTTGAAATCATAATTTTCGGTGCAAATTTGCAATTTATGTTCTGAGATGTAATGGACTTCATTGTACAAAGCAGGGAGGGAAAGTAGGAACCCCAGAATCCAGACTACGATGCAAACAGCCCAGCTACACCTGATCCTTTGAATCCTCCGGGCCTCCATAGCTCGCACAATGACCATGTATCGATCCACACTAATGCAGACCAAAAAGAGGATGCTGGTGTAGAAGTTGGCTTCTTTTATTATGTTAACCAGTTTGCACATGGTGTCACCGAAAATCCACCCAACAGTGATGGAGGTGGAGAAGAAGGGAAGGATCAGGGCCATCAGGATGTCGGCAATTACCAGGTGGAAAAGGTAGATGTCAGAGGGAGAAAGAAATCTTAAGTTTGACAGAATCACCATCCCAACAATTAAGTTACCAGGGATGGCAAGAAGGAAGATGTGCGCGAGTAAAATGCATACAGCAATGTTCATGAAGAGTGAAACACTGAAAGCCTGGCATGCTAGGGTCTGCTCATTTGGAATGAAGGTGGTGTTCAGGGTGTCCGTATAGTTGAATTCCAGGTCATAAAACTCAGAAAAGTTAAACAGAAGGAGGGATTTGTTTGGATCTAAAAGGGAAAAGAGATTTAGAATTATATTAGAACATTACAATTAAAATTGCTTTTATATAAGATGTATGAACACACACACACACACACACACACATATATGTATATATA
>JBCNYG010000020.1:19703630-19716126 GCA_039654305.1 Porochilus rendahli
GGTGTACTCTGCCCTCGCCCAGAGTCGGCTGAGATGGGCGTCAGCCTCCCCGCGACCCTAATTAGGAATAAGCGGTTAAAAAATGTATTTGACGTGAAAATTTGATATGAGTTCATGATCATACAATGACTTTTTTTTTTAAACCAAGAATTGAAACTTGATTGCAGACTATAGATATGTTTTCATTCCTTTATTTGCTTGACACTTAATCTTATTACGGCTTAATCCTCTGGGCAAAGGCAGGGTACACCCTGGCCAGTCCATCATAAAAGTAACACACACTCAACCATTACACTCACTCCTAGGGTCAATTTGAAACAACCAATTAACCTAATGTGTATATATTTGGACTGTGAGAGGAAACTGGAGCACCCAGAGGAAACCCGGACAAACATGGGGAGTACATGCAAACTCCACATATCCCTCACCGAGCCCCAGGACCTTCTTACAGTGAGGAGGAAGTGCTACCCACTATGCCAGTGTACTTCCCCTGAATATATAATATGCTTACCTAATATAGAACAACTGTAAGAAAGCAAATATAAATGCATACCCAACGTTGCACATTATCATAAAGTGTTTATAACTGGAGTGAAAGAAATTGGGTATATTTGCTGTGTATGTTTATCAGTGCAGTACAATTGTTAGGCCTTACACTTTTATTGATTGATGTTATACAAAAAGCAAATCAACAACATATCAAAGCAAAAGTATGATAATATGCAGCTGTGGCATTTAGAATTTTTTTTAACCAACCAGAGAAAACAAACCTGCCCACTGAGTTTTTTAAAGGCTAACAAAAACAAAGTTTGAAACAAAATCTGCCTCATAGCAAGAAGGTCCTAGATTGGAGTGCCGGGTCAATGAGGGCATTTCTGTATGGAGTTTGAATGTTCTCTCCATGCTTGCGTAGGTTTCCTCCAGGTACTCCAGTTTCCTCCCATAGTCAAATTCGTGCACGTTAGGATAAATGGCTTTTTCAAATTGGCCCTAGATGTGAGTGTGAGTGTATGTTGACCCTGGACCATAGACCTATGGACTAGCGAGCCGTTCGAAGGGTACCCACCTTCTCCGAGAGTTGGCGGAGATAGGCTCCAACCTCCCTGCGACCCTAGCAAATCAATCACAAGGAAATTTTAAAGCATTTACAATAACAACATGGTGTAAAATATAGACTAATAAGATAGTGTTTTAACCGATAATTTAGCATGAATAGAGAATCATATTGCCACAACACTCTGCATCGTGCATGTACGTCATATCTTTCATAAGCACAGTCTCAGCAGAGATCAAACACTCATCAAGAGACAACATCGACATGCAGGTAGGACTGGGAATAAAACAACTTTCCAGCATGTTCTAACAGAACACTTTTATGGCCTTTGCATGGGTGATGTGATTCTTCAGCTGACTAAATGAATCCTCATGTGACGGGAATAATAACACTTTCATTAAGAGTAAACATAAAAAGTCACCTTTGACCATATCAAAATGAAAATAATGTTCTTTACATATGGTTGGTGTTTGCATTTCAAAAAAAAATTAATTCTTTCAAGAACACTTTTGGGATAGCTTTTTCATTTTGACTTTTTCACTAAGAAAAACATTGGTCCTGTTTAGAAAAGGATAGATCTCCAATACCCTCACATCTCTGCCACCTCCACAGTCCAGATCACCAGACTCACTGACCTCGTTTTGGAGCTTTTGGGATTTGGCTTCTGTTACCCCAGCTTCACAACTCTGTCTGCAAGACCTTGTTTAAGTTTATTCCATGAGAGACTTGTTTGTCAACTCTATTGACTTGGACGAGTACATGGCATGAGTGACTCGCTACAACGGGAAGTGCGTCAATGACGTGACCATCTCCAAGACCATCATCACAAGCCAGAACCAGAAGCCAAGGAAGACTGCCAAAGTGCATGCTCTTCTCGTCAAAAGTCTCTGCCTTCAGAGCAAGGGGCAGGGCGGCCTTAAAAACAGCAAGGGCCAAACTGTCCCAATTTCCCGGACAATGCCATCATCACAACCCTCCATCTGGCCCTAAAACACCTTGACTGTAAGCACACATATGTATGAATGCTGTTCATAGACTTTGGTTCAGCATTCAAGACAATCAACCCTCAGCAGCTGATTAAGAAGCCTCCTGGGCCTGAACACCTCTCTCTGCAACTGGATTCTGGTTTTCCTGACCAGGAGACCCCAGTCAGTTCGGATCAGGAACAGCATCACCAGCACCACCACACTGCACTCTGGAGCTCCTCAGGGCTGCACATTCAGTCCACTTCTCTTCACTTTGTTGACTCACAACTCTACAGCAATGCACAGCTCCAACCACATTATTAAGTTTGCCAATGACACGAGCACAGAGTGAACATTCCCCACTGTTCATCGATGGATCCTTTGTGGAGATGGACAAGAGCACCAAATTCCTCTGTGTTCATCTGGCAACCTCACCTGGTCACCCAACACCAGCTCAATCACCAGGAAAGCCCAGTAGCGCCTCTACCTCTTGAGGAGGCTGAGGAAAGCCCATCTCCCTTCCCCCATACTGACTGTGTTCTACAAAGGGACCATCAAGAGCAGCCTGAGCAGCTGCATCACTGCCTGGTTTGGGAACTACACCGTCTCGGATCGCAAGACCCTTCAGCAGATAGTGAGGACAGCTGATAAAGATCATTGGAGTCTCTCTTCCCTTTATCACGGACATTTACTGCAAACAGCAATGTGGATGACCGCACAAACTCCTCACACACACTCTTCACCCCCACTGCCATCTGGAAAGAGGTACCGAAGCATTCGGGACCGCACAAGGCTATGTAACAGTTTTTTTCTCAAGCCGTCAGGCACCTCAAGACCCAGGAGTGAATGACACAGAAAATATGAATTTTACACAAAAAAAATACCCACACACTCTCTCTCTCTCACACACACAAATATACATCAAGAACTGTACAAGACTAAAACAACTGAACTGTACAAAACCCTCTCACACACATACACACACAGACACACACTCTCTTTCACCTGTGTGGACACATTACATTGTTCACTATTTACTGCACTACCTCAACTTTGTTATTATTTTATTATGCTGCCATATTGATATTTATGTCTATGCGTATATTCAATTTGCACTACATCAACCACTGCTACTCTGTGCATCATTTAATTTTTTATTTTATTTTTTCTCCATCTTATCTTTTTCTTTCTTTCAGCACTAAGTGTCTTATTCTTGTGTTGTCTTTTTCTTACTGTACTGTCTTTGCACTGTTTGCACCTAGTCGCATAGCTTGCACTTTATGTGGCTAGGACAAAAACCTTGGTCTCAGCTCTGTGTGTCGTTTCACAACCAAACCCCCCCCTCCCCGAAATTTAATATTTATGTTGCATGTTTATGTAGCACCAGGTCCTGGAGAAACATTGTTTCATTTCACTATGTATTGCATCAGCTATATGTGGTTGAAATGACAATAAAGCGTTTTGAACTCTTGAACTTTAATTTTTTAGTGCAAGCCTGAGTGGCGCTTCGTATGCTTTTGTTTTGTTTGTGTTTATTTTTTTTTTTGCTCAGTCCACAATGAAAGCTTTGTTCCACCTTCACTGACTCCTGCATAAAATATTGGTTTATGATATTTGCAGATCATTTATTTATTTTACATATTTTTGGAATTGGGGTTGTACTTATGAGTGAAAACAGCTCTAAACATTTTCTCTTTTTCCCCTCATGCTTTTCTGTTTCTTGAGGTTAATAAAATTAAAAACAAGAAATTTTTACATGTTTCCAGAGATCAGAACAATGATTTCCATTACTGACTGACTATGCTTAAAAAAATAATAATAAAAAAATAAAGAACAAGCAACTCCAGGGCAGCACGGCAGCATAGTACTCAGTATGTCCACCTCACAGCAGGAAGGTCCTGGATTTAAGTTTCTGTGTGAAGTTTGCATGTTCTCCCCGTGTGGAGTTATGTCGGTTTCCTTCAGTCCAAAGACATGCACATTAGGCTAGTTGGTTTTTCCAAATTGCCCCTACTGATGGATTTGAATGTGAATGGCCGTGTGTGTGTTGACCCTGCAGTGGTCTGGCTAACTCTTCAGGGTTAGGCAGTTCAGCAAATGAGTGAGTGGTGAAGTACAACTCCTCTTCATCTTTTACTATTTGAATTCAATTCCTAATGAATGAACTGCTCATTATATTTCATCATTGCACATTCTACCAAAAAATTCATCCAGCTCTTTTTGTGCAATCAAAACAAGGACCAAGCCGAACAAGACAAGAAAATTACCTTTAGGTTTCAGACGCAAACAGAAATGCTGATCAGTGCAAGTTCTATTTGCTATTCTGAACAGTCATTGTACTGTGCACTCACTGGTCCAGATTTATTTTAGAATGAGAGCGGATGGTGTTTCTGTCTAAGTGTTACAAACACACACACTCTTTTCTGTCAAGCCTGTATCAGGACAATGACGTAATGCTTCTGCCCTGGCTGCTGCACCGCCTGCAGCTTTAAAACCTAAGTGTTTTTCACTACAGACACAAAACTACTAATACATCCCCTTTTTCTGCTGTTTGTGCTGACAAGTTGGCACTCAGAAAGGACTCAATAAGTGTAGACATCCGCACAACAGCTGTCATGATCGCTTCAGCAGTCCAGAGCCTCTCTGTCTGGTTTTGCTCAACCGGTGTCCCGTATACTCACTGCGTGGCAGGAAAACGCTAAATAAGCAAGTCCTATCTGATAAATAGCATGCAAAACAGGTCACAAACTAACAAGAGAACACAAGTGAATGTTATCTGATTTTACAGTAAACAGTATTTCAAACTCATTTCCTTTCGCTCACATAAAAAACTCAGTTCCAAATTCAGAAGATTAACCATGTATTCCCAGAGGGCTTATCAGACCGTACTTTCACCTGAAAGACAATGGCCAAATTTTATATTTATACACTCATTCTAATACATTCATTCTGCTATCATAATTAGCAAAAATGGTACATAATACTACGTAATACAAACGCACCATGTGAATGGTGATGTCGCCTTTTTCTGGAAGGCTATGCATATTTTCTATTTATCGAAAGAAACTCCAGTGTCAGCACTTTATGACAATTAAACAGAAAGCCACCACCAACCAGGGAGGGGTGTAAACAAGCATGTGTATCCTTCATGACAGGTGATGCTACCACCGCATCTTTACGAACATGCACACACTGGGGCTGCCTCATATTAACCCCTTCTATTAGCTCACAGAGATTCATTACTGGCTGTTGATTGCTATGCCATCCCTCCAATGTATGCAATCCCTTCCTCTCTTCTGTGTGTCCTTGTGTTCAGACATAAGTAACATCATTAATACTAGACAAAAAAAATCCTTGTACGATATTCCTCTGATACTTGTACAACTCAAGCCAACACTGCTCAAAGCAATTATATAACTACTGTAAGAAATCCGCATGCATCTCAAAAAGCATATGAAATGTGTATGTCTACTGTAACACAGCCATGGGACATCGCAGGGCTCCACAATACAGACCTAGGAAATGGACCTGACATTAAAAAATACCTACAAGACTGAAAAAAATCCTGAACATGTTCAAAACTCCACATCAAGGGTTTACAAGGGCATTTTCCTTTGCACAACATAAAAATTTGCCCAATTTTTGTCCTGGACCTGTTGTATACCTGTTGTGCAATGTAGGTGAAAGGGGGTTTTGTTAGCAAGTTGGAAAACTCGATATTTTGCTATGTGTATATATAGGTCCACATATTCATGCTGAATAGATACTCATATTCATAACCATATCTAAGTGAATGCATCTGGTCTAAATATCAGAGTTGAATAGATTTACAACCAATGTAAACGGCGTGATCTGATTGGGTTCCATAATTCACTATTACAGCAGTTATTATCTTTAGACCTGGTAGAGTCATTCGGGTATTTTAATAACCCCTTCGCACTGAACCCACCTGGCTTTGAAAACTCCAAAACGAGTAACAAATAAATCAAGTCAACTGAAATCTAGTGTGTTAATCTCACTTCTCAAATTTCAAGAATCAAAAGCCTCTCAAATAACTAGCTAGAATATTGAGACAGGTTAGATCTGTGGGATCTATTGTTTTTTCTGAAAGAGACTAGCATTTAGCAGTTATTATGTTCATGAGCAATGCAAAGAGAAAAAAGAGGGTGGGGTTTAAAAGGGAATCATTGCATGAACTGATGGTGCTTCTTTGCTTTCTACATAAATAAAGAATTGTCTTGTAGAGAACAAATTTCAGCGTTTGAATCAAACAGTTTAGCAACAATCTGTAACGGTTATTATTACACAAAATTGAGCTGCACAAATCAAGTCCCTGTGAGCTATTTACAACGAGAGAGAGAGTAGAATAACTGTTTTGTTATAAACACATCCACTGGAAATACAGAGTTCTTTATTACTTTTATGAAATTTATAAAACTATATAAAATAATTTCCACAAACGACAAAGAAAAAAAAACATCAAACTGACAGCAACAATTTCTTTGGCAAAAAATTTAATAATAAAAAATATATATTTACGCCATGCAATCAAAACCATCGAATACTTTTATTCAAAATGTTGCTGATATTTTTTTTTTTGGAAATATGTTTTTAGGTTAAAAATTTACATCTTCTTCAGCTGGTTCAACAAATCGCTCTGCCATTTTGTTTTTCTGCACTCATAGTATACAAACTGATCCCTTAGTAGTGGAGGACACGATTGCTCATATACATTTGGTGTTTTCTTTTTTTTTAATGGCCACCTTATTTAATTCACTTCAGGTGCTGTTCCTTTCCCGCTTCTGAACAAGGAATCTTTATCCAGCTCTGTAAGAACTTAGGCAGTGTCACACCGCCACTTCTGATTCGCCAGTGAATTGCATTTCCCACTGTGGGCGGCAATGGATTTAGGCTCTCTCTTTATACCTATACAGTATGTATATTCTAAGTTCTTGGTGTTTTTTTACCTTATGCTCATATTATTCAGTTTGTTCTAGTTTTCTGGCTACATGCTTTGCTTTCTTGTTTAAGTTTGGGTTTCTTTTCCTCTTTGGTTGCCAATTAACAATAAACTGCTCATATCGTGTATGCAACCTGTCTCCATATGCAATGGAGACATATGACAGGCTGCTTTTGGCTTGTTTCCCTTCCTGTGGAAACTGCTACAGTTCATCATGCACAGTGCAGCTATCTAAAGGCTAACTTGCAGGTTGATATGCACCAGTTCATAGGTGGTTTACTGCCCACACATCAACAAATCAGATTGCATGATTGCATGCATAGCATGGGTACATCCAGTTGAGGGGGAAGGAGTGTGGGAGTGTTGTGTGATTGGTTTGTTCTCTCATTCTCTATAAAGTTATAATTTCTTTCTGAGAGGTGTACTTAACAATTTGTAACACATCACAAACCAAACTGCTTAGAAATACTTCATCATCATCTCCTTGGTTCACGGATGGACCGTGGGGGGAGTGGCCTAAGTAGTGAGGTCCAGACGTCCCTCTCCCCACCGACTTCCTCTAGTTCTTCCAGTGTTTACGGAGGTAGACAATGAGGCGTTCTCGGACCAGCCGAGTGACACAGTCCCTCCAGCGTGCTCTGGGTTGACCCCAAGGTCTCTTCCTGGTTGGACATGCCACCACACCAGGGAGGCGTTCATGCGGCATTCTAATCAGATGCACGAGCCACCCCAACTGGCTCCTCTCAACGCGGAGGAGCAGTGGTTGTACTCCGAGCTCCTCCTGGATGGCTAAACTTCTCACCTTATTGTTGAGGGAGAGCCATGCCATCCCGCAAAGGAGGCTCATTTCAACCGCTTGATTTTCTATCTAATATCTGCAGTGATTTTTTTCTTTTGCTATGTGACAATAAAGAGTATTAAAGTTCTTTTCTTTTACCGGTTCTGATGAGATGAACAGTTCAGAGAAGAACATCTGACTCATCCTGTACCGTATTTCACATAAAGTAATAAAAAAAACACTTGCTGTGTGCAGTTAGAGGAAGACAATCAATGATAAGGTGGTGTGATACATTCTGAGGCAGTGCACAGTTACTGTTACCATCCTAAAGTTCATTATTTCCTACAACAGCAACCTGTTTTTAAGGTTCAAGTATTAAGCTGCCAGATGCTTGACTGTACAGATACAGCAACCACCAACAATTTTGCAAACTTAGTAATAAATAAACAAAGGTATAATAAAGTTATTGATAATTTTAATAGTAATTTAATAATAATAATAATAATAATAATAATAACAATAATAATAATAATAATTTTGAAAGTCCTTTTATTCCTGTTATACTGTAATAATCCCTAAGAACTGAGTACTGATGTTGACTTATTGTCTATAGCAGTCTCTTTGATGTTAATTCCACCTGCAAGTCAATTCCCAGGTTTATACCATATTAATGCACTCATACTAATACATTATAATTTCTATAAGAACAACTTACATAGTGACTTGTTTGATGCCTGTTATAAGCAAGTGATGATGATGACGATGATCATTATTATTATTTTAATAATAATAATAATAGTAATAATAATAATAATAATAATAATAATAATAATAATAATAATAATAATATTCATAATAATAATAATAATAATAATAATAATAATAATAATAATAATAATAACAATAATAACAATAATAATAATAATGCCCTGCGATGGCCCGGCGAGCTGTCCGAGGTGTACTCTGCTCTGGCCTGGATAAGAGATAGTATTAAATTTATTATCAAATATAAGTTTGAGTTTGCCCTAAGAAGGCAAGACCGTATTAAGGTCTTTGATAGATAGTCAGATAGCTGGACAGATGGATGGATAGATAACTTATTGACAAAAAACAATAGAAATGAACCAAAGTAAAGAAGCACAATGGGCAAAAGAAACCCCCTATAATCTAATCAAAATGTATTGAGGAGAAGACGGAGCCTATCAATATACAAACAAATATATAATTGTGAACAATGCATTTCTGCGAGAATGTGACAAAGTGAAAGACAAAATGTTCCCAGAGGTATTACTAATAATGTAACTACTATTACAACCAATAATAATAATGATTCTACTACAATACTTAATTACTATTTCTAATATTTACTAATACAAACTAATAAGATCAATAATTACTAACACCAATAAGTGTGTTATACTGGTGGTATTCTTCTTGGTGGTCATGTTTGCATGCCACACCTCCGCCAGCGAACACTGGGTTACTATTACTACTAATACACCTTCTTAAATTCCAATTTTTATTTTTATTAGTAGTAGCAGCAGTTGTAGCAGGAGTATTGTATTGTGTATACAATACTCCTACTACAAGTGCTGCTACTACTAATAAAAACACTTCTACTTCAAGTAATAATACTACTAATGCAAATACTTCTACTCTAGCTACTGCTAATACCTGTGCTGCTCCTTCTACAGCTAATCATAATACTCCTACTCTAATAACAATTACTCCTAGAAGTGCTTCAGATGAAAAGAATTATACTACAACTGCTGTTACTAGTAATAATACTCCTACTCCAACTATGACCCACTTCACTTCCACTACAACTACTACTACTATTACCAACGTTTCTATGACTAATAATAATACTCTTATTACAACACCTGCTAACACTTATAGTGATACTTTTACTCCGAATTCTACTACTAATGATATAACTAATAATCATGCTAGTGATACAATTAGCAGTACTCCTACTTCTTTTTACATCCTTTCCTGTCCATTCTGTGGGGTTAACGTGGATAGGACAGGTTAACCAGATTAGGTTAAGGGCCCTCAGATCAGTGACACAGGAATTTAACCCATTAATCTACCACCAGGTCTCTAATTATTCTATAATAATAATAACAATAACAATAATAATAATAATAATTATTATTATTATTATAGGAATAATAATGATAATGATGATGATGCTAATAATAATAATGGTAATAATAATAATGATGCTAATAATAATAGTAATAATAATTATAGTAATAATAATAATAATACTGGTATTAATGGTAATAATAATAATAATAATAATAACAATATTAATAAAAATAGTAATAATAGTAATAATAATAACAATGATACTACTACTACTACTACTACTACTACTACTACTACTAATAATAATAATAATAATAATAATAATGTTTGTGTTGGTCTCTTGGATGTTTGTAGTGTAAGACGAGTGTCAGGACGTGTAGATATATCAGGACTTGGCTCACCTGGGCAAAGTAGAGGTTGAGGAGGCAGAGGGTGGAGAACTGCAGGCACACGGGGAAGCAGTAGAAGAGCCAGAAGGGCAGCGGCTGCAGTTGGCTCGCCTGGGCCATGTTGTTGAAGTAGAAGGAGAAGAGAGTGGTCCTGAGGGCCGACCAGAGCAGACACAGGAAGAGGAGCACACTCCGGTAGCTCAGGCGCTTGTGGTCGTAGTGCAGGATGAGCCAGAGCTGTGAGTAGATGAAGAAGAAGAGCAGAGAGTACAGGAGCGTGTGCACGGAAGTGAGCGCCAGGTCCAAGACGGCGGCGGCGCCTTCATCCTCATCATCCTCCCCCTCATCCTCAGCACTGAGAGCACCGAGCCGCCGCAGCTGATTCTCAAGTGACAACATGTCGAAAAATAAAACAGCGAGAAGTCGGCCTGAGTTAAGACGCCCTGCTGTCTTTTAATGCCAGAATGAGCATGAAATATAACCACAAACTTTTCATAGATCGGACTGGATCAAGACAAACGTCAGGACAAAGTTGCACATTAAACCAGGTCACTAACAAACACTACTCAGTCTTACTGGTTAAAAAAATACAGATCAGTCATACAGACATTTTTGAGATATTAAAATGTGCAAGCACACACACAAACATACAAACAAACATCCACAGACGGAGAAAACGGAGCTCGGTGCAAAAAAAACAACTCCAGATAAAAAAAAAAGAGGAGCGCAATCAGCTGGGGTATACTGCAGTTTTGGACACGCCCCCCGTCCAATCAGATGCGCCACGCTCCAGCTAAACCCCCTCCTCTTCTCCAATCAGCTAGAAGGATTCTCCTGCCTGTGCCCCGCCTCTTTACCGAGTCGGAAACTGATTTTGCTGTCACGCCATTTTGGATCCGAACGCAAGCGTTATATTTGCACATAGTCCTCTGTTTTTAGAGCCAAAATGTCGGGTAGGTTCAAATTTTAACGCATAAAAGCTCCATCCACTTTATAAATCATTGGTTATTGCTAAGTCCCGCCGCTGTTTTTGATTGGCTGGGAGAGTTTGTAAACTTGGTGGAATCCTAAACCGCCCGGATGTGGATGGAGAGTAACACTACAAAGGATGCAAAAGGACATTAGTGGGCTCCCTCGATCGTGCACTCCTGTAGGGTTGAAGGAAGGGTTTGGGATTCAGCCTCTGGTTCAGGAAATAACAGTGGATCACAAATTACAGATTGGAGGATTTTGGTTATTTTACTTCTTAGTTATATTTCATCTACAGTAAAATCTGATGTAGACTGTACATACATATCTATCTACATATCTTTATATATATACACATTTTATTTTTGCAGATGCATTTGATTTTTATGTATTTTTTTTTTGTATTCCAAGTGGTCTTGTCTGGAGAATGATCATCATGTTTGCTGGGATGAACACTTTGTGTGTTGTACTTGTGCTCTGTTTCGCATCAGAGCAATGCACTTGCGAAAATCCTGCAAAACTGCTGCAGCTCACTGCTGATGGATTTAATGAGCACGTGCAATCCGGGAAAACATCTCTCATTTACTTTGGAAAGTATGGTAAGGTGTTACATTTCATTAGCTGAGCACTTCTACCGGCAAAAAAGCTAAATGTTATTGTTGAGATCATTACAATTTATTATTAATAATTTTGTTTTTGTTGTTGTTCTCATATATTTGTAGTAATAATAATAATAATAATAGTAATAGTAAGACGAAGAAGAAACAAACTTTATTGGATTCATGTACAAATATGTATATTTTTGCCAAAAAAGAAACCCACATGGAAACTGTCTAAAACATCACAGATATCTGTAGGATGTAGAATTCTTGGCCAAAGTTTCCCAGTGTTTCTATTTGAAACATCATTATTAAGACTTTATGGGGAGCTCCACTTTTAAGAAGTGCCTAAATTACTATATTGCAGCAGTCACTAGATAGTCTGCAGCAGCCACTTGTGTAGTTCACTTGTATAGGGAGCAGTTAGTCATTTGGGGTTTGATCATTCATTCATTCATTCATTTTCCGAACCGCTTATTCTTAATTAGGGTCGCGGTGAGGCTGGCGCCCATCTCTGCTGACTCTGGGCGAGGGCGGGGTATTGGACAGCTCTCCAGGCCATCTCAGGGCCATCAGTCACACAACTATTCACACTCACACCTAGGGGTGATTTGGAACAGCCAATTCGCCTACTGTGCATGTTTTTGGACTGTGGGAGGAAACCGGAGTACCCGGAGGAAACCCACGC
>JBCNYG010000020.1:19730448-19754321 GCA_039654305.1 Porochilus rendahli
CCTTGTTTCCAGAAAAACAACACGAGAATCTCCTCCCGGTTGACCACTTAGGTCTTCTAACCCAGTCGCACCAAGATCAAGAGCGACCCTGCAAGGTTAAAAAAATCAACAATTACTCTCAAGTTAAATGGCATTGACCACTTCGGGACATATGTTTTGACTGCATTTTGCATCATAATTTTGTTGAATCAAACTGTGAATATGGTTACATGAGGTCTTTCAAACTAAATGGATCTAGTCCTTACAATAAACACTGATTATGCACTTGTAAAACTATCTAAATCAAAATTAAAATTCCCCCCAGAAAAGAGAGAAAGAAACTGAATAGCTAATTAAAAATAAAAATAAATTGAAATGTCATATCTATAGTTTAATATAATCTGCTTGGTGCATCAGTGGTATTATGGTATTGTGGACCTATCCCAAACAATTTGGCCATATATCAATGTCCAGGTGTGTGTTCTAAGGAACAACTCGACCCAGCCATGGTGAGAAAAGTCATGGTGAATAGAAAACGCTATAAAAACTATTTTCACCAAAGTACACACTCACACAAAAATGGGAATGCTATACTGCTGTGTTTACATGCGTGCTTCTATGTTTACTAGGCTGTTTGCATGGCTAATTAAAGTAAATATTGCTGTTTTCATACAGCTGTGCATACTATACTATTGTCTAGTTTCTTTCTCGCAATATTATTCCATGTCCTTCAAAAAAAGAAAAAATAAAGCCTACATTCAGAACAAAAGCAAATGTGCCATATCCAAGCAAAATATGCTGCATATAAGCCCTGTACTAAAACATTTTGAACATTGCCATGTCTGGATTAATTATGGAATATTACAGTGAATGATAATATACTGAATGTTTTGTATCCATTTCTTTAATTATTGTTAAGAAGGGAGTAGAAAAGAGGAATAGTATGAAATATCGAGACGTGGAGTTTGTATCTGAGGGGCAGGTAGTGCATATTCAGACAAGGAATCCATTTTGTTTGGATTATCAATATTTTTTGCAAGTCAGTGGTTCAGTCCCCATTATAACTACTGTTTGTCCCTTGAGCGAGGCCCTTAATCCTCAATTGCTCAGTTGTATGAAAATGATGATTTTAATTCTCTCTGGATGAGCACGTCTGCCAAATGCCGTAAAAGTTTTGGTCACCGGTAATGGTGTCTTTTTTTTCTGTTGCACCACTACTGTGTATAAGCAAACTATGAAGTCTAGGGCCGTTGAAAATATTTGTATTCACTGTCAGGGCCCATTTGCACATTGGCTTATTGCACAGCCTGTACCTGCATAATCAGTATTTGGACAAGCAGTGCACTCTTACCATTGTGTTTTCAGCAAGTGTCTGGATGCGTTCCTCAACATCTGTTTTCGGTGTTTCTCTTGATTGCATCTTGTCTCATCGCCCACCTGAGTTCAATAAAAATGATGCTGCTGTATGTGTGGAACTCAACTCAATAATAAATCAATCACTTGAGGGTCACTAAAGAGGAAAAAGACAAATCTTTTGGGAAACATAGCTAATTAATCCTTCTGGAACGTGTGTATGGAGTTGTGCCATATAATGAATGAAGGTTGAAGGTTGCAAAGAGCTGGAAAACGTCCAGTAAACTTCCAGTAAACATTTCATGGGAACTTATGATGGAAATTCTGGATAAATTCGAGTTAGAAATAGAAATTTCCTTGGAACCTAAGGAGAATATACATGATAATTAAGAGGAATGACCTGGAAATTTGGGGTAATTTATTCTCTCTTGGAGTCACATTGTGTTAACATTTAAATATTTTGTTTTGTCATAAGCGTACTTGCATGAAAATATTTTAAGTACACATTTTGTACACATAAATGTCATTTTGACTTTTGATTGCATGGTAAAAAGTTCAACTGAATTTATTTCTTATTTTATTTCGGGTTTTAACAAAGATTGTGCTGAATTTACTGCAAAACTATATTTGTAGTTCTTGTCATAGGCTAACCTGCAATCCTGCAAATTTCTAATCTAATCCCAGTAATTCGGTTAATTCCAGTGTAAATTTGACTTTTCACAGATTTTTGTAACCCTGTTGTACTGGCATTTCGGGAGTGCTCATATTTGTTATAAGAGCACTGGGACATTTCACTGTTTGTGTCGCTGCACTGGTTTGTTCTTAATATAAAATTCCAATTTGAACGATGGTGTGTTACAGTTAAACAGTGACTACAATTCAGGGCCCTTTCAGTTCACAGTTGGCATGGCAACACATGTTGTTCCATTCCAGCTGTGGCTTTTTGGAAAGCTATTTTTGCTGACGGAGCAAAAGAAAGCCAAATATTGAGCCAAATTGTCTCAGCTAACTGATAATGTGTTGTTTAAATGAAACTATTGTATGAAAAGCAATGTTGCTCTTGTACTTATTCAGTAAGGGCTGTGGTTGATCTGGGAGCACTGGGAAAACCAACCAAGTCAATCAGAACCCAAGCAATACAAGACCATCATAAATCCGCACATTCACATACTCATCGACTCATTCTCATCACTTCACCCTACTGCAGGAAAGCACAGGTGGCGAAAACGTTTGTTTAAATCTAAATTATTAAATAGTCTGCAAATTAAAGTGGATGTAAAGCAATATTTCAGCACAGCTCACACATCTTTTATGGGCTCTGGCACCATGTTTTCACCCTCTTTCTATTTCAAGTCACAAAAAACAAATCCAGACTATATGTGTCGTGAATCGTTATGTTCTAAAGCATGACATTAAGCACAACTGTTAGGATTAATTAGAAAGGGCACTCTCTCCAGAATGATTTTCATGGCTTAGGAATTACATACATACATACAAAGTACATTTGTTCATCTCATTTATTTAGTGGGTTGCTTGTAACTGAAATAATGTCCTTTGAGGAGCAATACATTCATATTGCCTGATTATGCTGGTATGTTATATTTGGCTGCTCAATTACAGGTTAGAGTTGAAGCAGAACTTCTGGTTTATGTTTAAACCAAAGAAAACACTGCATCAGCCCAGTTACTCATTTCATATCATGAAAATCTGCTTAGAAAATATTATACTTATTGAAGTAGCATAGCTTTAGATCGGGTCAGGCTCGAAAAACAATAGTCTTCTGTTCAAATCTAGTGAAAAGGGTAAATATTGTGATATCTAAAAGAAAAAGAAAAAGAATTTTACTATCCAAAGGCTTTGATTGCTCTTAATGTCAAGCCAAGATGTGGTTTAGTAACTTCCAGAGAGCTGCAACTTCACCAATCTGCAATGGTTTAAGCAGTAAAATTATACAAATGTCTCATAATTAAACTTCGCACTCTCTGACTCATTTGCCAAACCGCTAATTATTATGGCAATTACTATGGTCATGAGGAACCTGGAGTCTATCTCAGCCAACACTGGGCAAAGGCGGTGGACACCCTGAAAAGTTTGCCAGACCATCACAGGGCCAACACACCCACCACCATTTACACTCACACATAGGTGTGTGCCTAATATACATGTCTTTGGACTGTGGGAGGAAGTACCCAGATAAAACCCTTGCAAGAATGAGACAAACATGCAAACCCTCCACAGAGACACCCGAGCCTGGGACTTGAACCCAGGACCTTCTTCCTGTGAGGTGGACGTGCTAACTTCTGTGCCACCATGCCACCATGAAAAATCTTGTCACTTTTAAATTATTATTTAGGTATGATTAATCCAGGTTTAATCCACAAACAGCACTAAGATTGAAAGATGGCTGATCCTGCAGCTTGGAATTTTTTGGGAATCATTATTGAACCATGAGGTACAAGATGAAGAACTTCGAAAAGTTGTTCTTATTTACTTATTCGGTAGAAAATAGAGATGTCCATTGTGGTTGTTCTTTTATGGCTCAAAGAAAATGACTTGAGTTACTGGAATCGTTTCAATTCCTGTGGGCAAATTTGGTTTAAAAAAAAACTTGCCGTGTTTGTGCTCTCGGCCAAACTTAATGGCAGTTAAGTCTTTTAAGGCTGGAGACTCACATTTTCATATTTGCTTGTCATACTTATGAAGCTAAGTACAGGAAGAACAATGTCTTTTAGTGAAGGTACAAGAAGATAAAATTCTCAATTTAATTCACTTTTATTTATAGAGCACTTTTTGCAGTTGTATTGTTGCAAAGCAGCTTTACACAGTAAAATTATTTTAAGGAGGATTTTTGTTTGTTATTATTTTTATTAGGATTGAAGGCACATTAGAATAGGAACCAATGTCATATTTACACTGAGTATCACATCACATCCATATTACAATACAAAAATATAAACATTTTGATACAATAAAAATACTGTGTATTCTAATGAATGTAGAGCAATGCATACAGTCAGCCTCCTAGGATATTTTCTTACTTTTGTGGCCCATAAGAACATAATCGGGCCAATGGATGATTCATAATCCATCAATCAGGGGGCAGAGACTGAAGAGAGTGAAAGAATGTTAAGAAAGGAAGCCACTTATTATAAAATTCAACAGTTACCTTTCACTGAATATCTGATCTTCTCTAGCTTAAGAAAAGACATATCCTGTGTCCTTTAGCCACTGAGTGCTCGAGGGAGCTTTAGTTGATTTCCAGTGAAATCGGAAGGAGATCGTCTTGCCAATAAGGAAGTGAATGCTAAAATATCTAACTGATTAGAGGTAAATCGGTTATGGTCCTCTTGGAACCTGAAGATGGCGACATGGGGGGAGACTTTTATGATCATTGAAAGTATTTTGGACATGGTGTCAAAATAATTCTGCCAGGAGCGAGAAAGTAGTGAACAAGAATAAAACATATACGTTTAATTGCAGGATGAGGCATGACATTTATCACTATTGTCGGTCATACTGGAATATATTTGTGACAATCAAGTTTTGGAATAATGGACTTTAAACAGAACTTTAAACTGTGTAAGTGTGAGACGAGCGCCGGTTGAACTTGTGTACATTTCTTAAGAGCAGTATCCCACCAATGATCCCCAAAATTTAGACCCATTTTTCGTTCCCAAGCAGCCTTGACTTTAGTAACTGGTGAGAAATCAAAAGACAGAAATTCTTCTGAATAAAATAGAGATGAGTGGCTTTTGAAGTGGGTTGTGGTTTAGAAGCTGCTCTCACTGTAGGCTCAGTGGTGTGAGGGGAAAAACTGGAAGCAAAGCTTTAGCGCAGTGTCTAATTTAAAAAATCGTAAAAGATGAGAGGGAGGGAGATGAAATTCTCCAGAAAGGTCCGCAAAACTGCGAAAGATACCATCCTTAAAACATTTTAAGCCTTTATTATGCCACGCATAGAAGGTTGAATCTGTAAACGCAGGTTGAAACAAATGATTCCTTAATAAAGGAGCTACATACATACAGTTGGAAATTTGGAAGTGACAATCCACCGTTGAATTTAGTGAGAAGTATGGATTTGCAAGTCCTGGGTGTCTTTCCACACCATAAGAAGTCCAAAATAATTTGATCAATTGTTTTAAAAAATGCTTTGGTAGTCAATGGAACAAAAATAGGAATTTGGGAAAAATACATTAATTTTAACGGCATGAATTCTTCCAATTAACCAGAGAGGTAAACTTCCCCATCTTTGGACGTAACATTTACTTTTAAACATTAAGGAGGAATTTAAACATTTTTTTTCAACCCTCTACACATCCCTAATGAGCAAGCCCATGGTGACAGTTAGCTGTGCTGCTATTATAAAAGCCTATTTCCTGCTTCTCGCTTATCTTTAAATTCTCCTGCAGTTGTGCAGTTATTCATAAGAAAGTTGTAAACTCCTAACTGTACAAGATCACTTCAGCATGCATTGTCTGTTAGGTAACATTTGCTAATATTTTTTGTTTTGCAAACTTCCATGCATTGTTCTCTGACTTCTGTGGTAAACACTGGAGCTTGGCGGATTTTTTGAAAATCGTCGAGAAAAAAAAAGGCTTTATTGTCATCTCACCACAACACTGGATTGACCTTAGTGGTTAACAGCTTCACATAAATCATGTTCTTGCTAGTTTTAGTCAAAATGCTAAAAATGCTGACTCCTTTACATGACGTCAGTATTACAGTAAAAATGAATTGCTGACAGTGAGGCTACATGTGAATGCCCCCTGGAGTTATGAACTTAAGCACACGAGGGCATCATTAGTTCTTTGTCCACCACTTTGTCTGTTACTTGCAAGCTACCTGTCAAGAGAGTTATTCTCTGTTAGCTAACATTGTGCCCTAAAATGCCAAACTTTTTTTCTATTAACTTTTGTTAAGCTAATGTTGTATAACCGTACTGAACACACCCCAGGTTTGTTGCTAAAGTTCAAAATATTGGCTATAATGTGGTAGCTACGTTCACAACGTAAACTGCTTTCATAATACACATAGCAGCAGAGAGACTTGAAGTTAAAATATACTTATTTCAGAAACTGTATTTAGAGATACTGTATTTGATTAGAGAAATGTGGTGTGTGTGTGGAAAATGTGTAGAATTGAAATGATGTATTTTTCTTGATAAGTGTAGTTTTTAGTAATAATTAAAAATATTTATAATATGCAAATTTAAACAAAAGCGCAAGAATGTTGGAGTAGAATAAATAAAAATACATCAACTCTGTTTTTTCATTCAAACTGATAAACCTCATAGCAATATCTGCACCCTTAAATAAAACACAGTGCCCTTCAATATTAATGCCACCCTTTGTAAAAGTTAGTCCAAACGTGTCCACCATTTTGGGGGAAAAAATGGAAAAATACAATTTAATTAAAACACAACAAATCCCGCATCAAGAAAGAATTATTATTATTTTATCAAAGGCAAATGATTAGGTGGTGTTCTGAGAGCTTGTCAATCGAATAGGCTAAAGTCAAAGTACAAACCTTTTATGCTGTCAAAAATGTCACATTAAACTAATAAACTTGACTGTATGGGTTGTAGCCCTTCTGATATGATTCTGAAGCAGTGCTGTACTTTCAGCACTGTGCTCTTTTCTTATCCCATGATGACCGCTGATGTAATTATCTGCTCAGATCTTTTAAAAGCCACTTAATGCTCTTTTCATAGCATTGTTATTAGGGTTGATACTGAGTTTGGTCCCACGCTCTGAAAGCAGATTTGGCCTCTTATTAAGATAAACGGCAGTATCATGGCAGAATTAGTTAACATTGTGTTGAATTACAGCTACCGATTAAAATGCAGCATCACTCTAAGGGTCATAAAATGGTTAGAGAATGTTGTTTTATAGTTGCTGTATAATTTAAATGTGCATTATCTGTAAATATGTGTTTCTATTATCAATTACTGTGTTTATCAGAGAGTGTGTGGGCTATTTGAATCACTTTACTGGGCTGGAAGGATGTTTTTGTAATTTGCGCTGTTATTTTGTTTAATTGTGCATCATGCACACGTATATATTACTACACTATGTTTGGATTTGGGCTGATGCATCTTTTAATTTTTTTTCCCTTTACGTCAACAGGAGTCATCTCTCAAGCCCGTTCACTCTGTCCTCCTCAAATGAAGTTCAGTCATTCCTGGAAGGAGATCTGTATGCCCGACACTCATCTCTCTCGCCCATTCGAATGCTCGGTCTTTACACTCCTGAAGATCCGGGTATGAAATGAACTCTAAAGGAACTCTTTAAAGTTTTTTTTTTTTTTTTTAAGATTTGTTTAGCATAACGCTTCATTTAATTTACCTGATTCAAGTCATCAGATTACTCCTGAGGCTGCGACTTCCAAGCACTTTAGATTGTTATAACAGAACATGTATTTTTCTGCAGCTGCTATGTTTATCGATTTGAAAAACAAAACTAAACAGATTTTGTATACAAAATTGTTGTGGAACATAGTGCGGTGCAGCAGATTTTAGCTTGTTTATATCTAAATTTTTCACATCCTCTTGACTGTTACAGATGTGGTCATTTTTGAAGAAACAGCGAAATATCTAAGGGGAGAAATGATTTTAGGGCTGTTTGAGCACAAGGAAGCAGAGAGATGGTATGAACTGCATGTATGTACTGGAATTTGACAGTGCTAAATGAAAGATATGAGAGTGCTGAATATGACATGTAACAGTTTAGAATATTAAGCAGCAGTCACACCTTGCCAGGTAATATTAAGGGACATCCAATGGATAGAAACTTTGCTAAAGAAGATGATCCAGTGGTCTCTGTTGCTGTTCTAGTCTCTCACGATACCCCAGAGGATGAACGCCGCTGTTCATTTCAGACCCATTGAAAACCCAGTACATGTACGGTAGTAATACTGCACTTATCCTCAAATTCTCCGTCACACCTCGGTTACACATCCATTATTCATAAGTTCCCATGCATTCTCTTGTTAGTAATCGCCCGATAAACATGCGGGCCATATCCAGAAGACCTCCGGTGCATGTAAGGTAGTAGTCTAGCCGTGACTCATGTCCACCGAACATCAACAGAAGTAAACCGACAAGTAGAGGGCGAGGAATGCACCAGTTGTGATCAAAATGCATACTAAGTGCACAATAACTGTTAAAAACAGTGGGCGTCTCTGCCTGGTGGAGTCCATTCCACGTTTTGTGCATGAACAAAACTTTCACGCCACATTGCACAGACCTCGCCTGACAAGGAATGCATTTGCCGAACGAGAAACAAACAAGAAACCCACGTAAACAGAGAAAATGTTGCTCTGCACCGGATGTCAGTAAATGCTATCTGCAAGTTGTGACTGCTGCTTTAGACGCAAGTGCCATAAATATTAGATGTGAGAGCTCTGGAAATGATGAGAGTGCTGAATGTGAAACACGAGAGTGCTGAAAATGAGATGTGAAAGCAATGGATATTAGATGTGAAAGTCCTGGATATTAGTTGTAAGCATGATGAAGAGCTCTGGAAATAAGCTATGAGAGTGCTGAATGTGAGATGTGAGAGCTTTGGAGGTAACATGTGAGAGTCTTGAATATTAGATGTGAGAGTGCTGAATTTGAAATGTCATCCATTTGTTAATTTTCTGATCCGCTTAATCTTAATTTGGGTCTTGGGGGCGGGGGGGTGTGTTTGGGGGCAGTTAGCCATTGTTCATTCATTCATTCATTTTCTGAACCTCTAATTAGGGTGGCTGGGTAGAGTACACCCTGTACGGCTCGCCAGGCCATCGCAGAGCAGAAACAGACTGATGGCTATGCAGCCTATTCTTTTTGAAAGTCAGCAATGGTTCTTTTACAGGCCTCTGTAACCCAGTTAGCTGCACTGGGGAGAATTTGAGATGTGAGCGCTCTGGAAACAACATGACAGTGCTGATAAGATGTGAGAGTGCTGAAAATAACGTGTGAAGGCGCTGAATATTCGATCTCTGGAAATAGCATATAAGAGTGCTGAATGTGAGAGTGTTGGATGGTGTATGTGAATGTGCAGAGTGCCAAAGCGTGTGAGATGTGAGCCATGAAAGTGCAACATATGAAAGAGCGCTGTTTGTGAGGAGTGAGAGTGCTGGGTGTAAGGGTTCTGGAGAAAAGTTTGAAAGGATAAATTTATGCGACAGAGAGTGCTCAGTGTGAAATATGAGTCATTGAAAGTGTTCTAATGTGTGTTTTTTCCAGGGCTCAGGAGCACTCTGTGATGCTGCCTGCTCTTTTGGTGTCTCATGGCCCTGGAGTAGAGAGAAAAGCTCATTCGCTTCTTTTATCCACATTACAGGAAATGATCTCATGCATAAGGACAGCAGCACTTGATTCGTTTGTAAGAACCAGTTTATTTACACTCCTGCCATTGTTTTTAGTCATTTTAAAAAGTTACTCCGATGATATGTGATCACCACTGCTATTTAATCTACTCCACATTATAGAGGCATTTATTAAGTAAGTCAGTTAGCTTAAATTACTTTGAAGATTTTTTGGTAAATCCATATTTTATTGCAGCGCTTAATGAAAACAATAAGTTATTTGAAAAGCATTATCGCCTCTGAGTCGATGGAAATGTCGGAAAGCTAGCATGCTACTGGTGATGTAAAAAAAAAAAAAAAGATTGAGAGGATTTTTTTCATCATTTTGATCTAATCTCTTCCTGATGATTTTATCCCTAAGACGGTTATGGCTGGAGGGGTATTGTCATTGGCTTACTGGCCTTCGGGTGGGCGGGCGGCGTGACAATAACTTTGTCCAGCCTATTGCTTGACTCATGCACATGCCAGCTTTCTAAACATTCGCATACATACTCCCTATGATCTAAATCTGTACATAGGGTGGCTAATAAAATGTTTTTGACTGAAGCTGTTCATATGGGTGATGGCTTTTGTCCTCCGTGCGCTTGAGGCATCCTGGCTGCGGGGTTAGGTTGTTCTGTAGAACAGTTATTTGTATTTATGTAGTGGTTTGAAAAAATCTAACCACCCCTATTAACCCCTATTGCAGGTTTTTGCAAAAAAAACTGAGAATACAGATCACATTAGGGTTTTTTTTAACCTTTAATATGATACAGCAATGAAATACTGAATGGAAATGAATGAAAACAAATAGATAGATAGATAGATAGATAGATAGATAGATAGAGAGAGAGAGAGAGAGAGAGAGAGAGAGAGAGAGAGAGTCTAAAAAGCTTTTTTTTGGATGATACGCTGCCATTTTTTATTACCCCAAATAGTCCTTTCTCTCTTTGTAGTTCTTGTTAGACCTTAACACATTTTGTCACATGATCTGGAGTGACTTTGGCAGGATCAGATCCTTGTTGCCATATGCTGGGAGTGACCACGATTTGGCAAATATTCCTGCAGCTTCTTTAATGTTCCTGTAGGTTTCCCAGCAGCCTCTCTGATGAGGTTTTCATCTTGAAGCTTTTGTCGTCATCAGTTTCGAAAAGTCCTTTTCATGGTAATTCTACTGTTGAGCCACATTTTTCTCCATTTGAGGATGATGGATTTTCATTATACCTCTAATATTTTGAAAATTACCTATACATATCTTCTGATCCAAACCATGTACAATCCTGTACATGCCTTGCAAGCATGTATATGTATGAAATCAAGATGCTATCAAGAAAATTCTACAGAAATAGCTGATCTTTATTTGGGAGTTTAAATCTAATTGATTAATTGAAATCACTGGTACTTTTTTTTCCTATTTGTAACCCTTGCCAGCATCAAACCAATCAAATGTTACCGTCAAATATTTCTGTGTGGAGTTTGCATGTTCTCCCTGTGCTTGTGTGGGTTTCCTCTGGTTTCTTCCTACAGTCCATAGACATGCACATTACGGTAATTGTGCTGTTCTGAATTGCCCCAGGCGTGAGTGTGAATAGTTGTCTCTCTGTTGGCCCTCTGCTCTAGCCTCCCCGTGACCCTAGTAGGGTCAAGCGGTTCGGTAAATGCATGAAAGTGAGTGAGGTTATCAAGGTTAACAAGATAAGTACTGATACCGAACATGGCAAGGGAATCCCCAAGCATCATACCTTGTTGATGATGATTTTGTGGCGTCTTTGGGATATATTGGGAAGACATCAGTCATACAGTACTTTCCCTTGTTGAAGGAAGGTTTTGCTGCATATGTAGAAGGTAATATAGCTAATCTGTTATATTTACAAATGCAACCCTGCAACTTCCGATTGGTTTGTGGCTGGGGTCATGTCATTTCAAGTTGATTTGTTGACACGTTACAGTAAAGGCAGTGTTTTGTCTTTGTTAAAAAGTACCTCATAAAAAACTGTAACAGATATGTGTGTTTTTTTTTTGTTTTTTTTTTAGATCAATTGTACATTAACAACATCCTGTATATTTCTGCTTTGGTTGCAAAACCCAGAATGACAGCAACATACACATACACTTTTTTCTTTTCCTTTTCTTTCATTTCAATTTGATCAGCCGGAACTAACAGTAGAAAACCTACCATGGTACATGGAGCTCAGAAAGCCATTGCTGATAATGTTTGTTGGGGAAGAAGAAAGTCCAGAGACATTGCAGTCTTTAGAGGAAATGAGGAACGCAGAGAGAACTGGACAGCTGGACTCGTCACTGCCATGCTGGATCCATCTGTGAGGCCTTTATTCTTTTAAGGGATGATCATAGCAAAACATATTTGTGTGTGTTGAATTCTTCAAAATATGTATCCTTATCTGTGTTCCTTGATTGTTTTGTCACAGGGGTCGCACACCTGCTGGACGTGCTGTCTTAGAGACGTATCTCAGCTATGTTCCTCCGCTGCCAGCTTTGGTTCTCTCACGCCTGAACTCAGATGGAGAGGTGTATCAGTTCCCCACAGATTGCCCTCTGCTTTCTGTAAACATCATACAGTGGCTGCAGAGGGTAGAAAACTACCAAGAGCAGGCTGCAGGTGATGGTATTGCTAATGCTAATGCTAAAATAAAAAAGAAATTGTGTTATGTATTTTGAGGTTTCGGATGCTGCTTAATAAATTCTGAAAGCCCACTCTTGCTGACCTGTGACAAATACAGGCTCGCTTAGTGGCAAGTAACGAGCCTGTTAGCTAAGGATGATAGTTAGTAATATGCATGACATGGGAGCATTTTAAATCACTTAATTATAATGAATCAGAGAGCTGGTGTTTGTGCCAAGAGGTAATTATTTCAAATGTGTAATGTGGTAAGTTATATTAATATAAATTTTAAAAATACATATATAAGGGTATTTTAGTTCTTGATGTTTTCAAGTTATTCAGAGAGTTTTCAGAGAGTAAGCAGAAATGGAATAAAGAATGGAACATACTGCATTCTGTCCATACTCACTGAATATGAGCAATCATGCATTCTGATTAGCTAAACTTTTACTAGGATATCACCCCATGTCCTATTAGTAAGTATGTCAGTGCAGAAAAAAAAAACAAAGTTGTTGCGACTCGTGCTAAGCTAATTGCTTAAACAATCAAAAACATGAACAATTATCATCATCTTCTTCTGCTTGATATGGGATCAGGCTGTGGGGGCAGCCACCTAAGCGCTGAGGTCCAGATGTCCCCCTTCCCAGCCACTTCCTCCAGCTCTTTCAGGGGGACGCCGGGGCGTTCCCAGACCAGCCGATAGTCATATTCCCTCCAGCGTGCTCTGGGTCGACCCCGGGGTCTCTTCCCGGTTAGACATGCCTGAAATACCACACCAGGTAGGTGTTCGGGAGGCATTCTAATAAGATGCCCGAGCCACTTCAACAGGCTTCTCTCAACGTGGAGGAGCAGTGGTTCTACTCCGAGCTCCTCCCGGATTGCTGAACTTCTCACCCTAGATCTAAGGGAGAGCCCTACCACCCTGCGAAGGAAGCACATTTCAGCCGCCTGTATCCACAATACTGTATACTTTCTGTTACTACCCAAAACCCTTTGCCTTTCGGCTCAGCTCCCTCTTTACCACGACGGTCATACAGGACAGTGGAACAGAGACCTATGGCTCGTAGCAATGGGTCCGGTACCCTGTACTCCCGGAGCACACCTCACAAGAGCCCGAGGGACACAGTCGGAAGCCCTCTCTAAATCCACAAAGCTACCTCAGCAACCTCAGCTCCAGCAATGGGCGGACCCCCATCTGAACTCCAGGGTCTTTCTCCTTTACGGAGGGCATGTTGGTGGGATTGAAGAGGTCCTTGAAGTATTTCTTTCACCTCCCGACAACATCCACTTTTGAGGTGAGCAGCTCCCTACTTCCATTATAAACAGTATTTGGGGAGAACTGCTTCCCCCTCCTGGGGCATTGGATGGTGGTCCAGAACCTTTTCGAGGCCAACCGATAGTCACTTTCCAGGCCCTCACCGAACTCCTTCCGCACCCAAGATTTTGCATATGTGGCAGCCCGGGCTGCAGCATGTTTGGCTTGCTGGTACCTGTCTGCTGCCTCAGGAGTCCCACAGGCCAAAAAGACTCGATAGGCCTCCTTTTTCAGCTTGAAGGCCCCCCTTTCCACTGGTGTTCATCACCAGGTTTGGGGGCTACCTTCCGGCCACAGCTATGGGCTGCCACCTCAATAATACTCGCCACCTTACCCTATTGGAGGGGTTTGCATGTCCTAATGATCCTAGGAGCTATGTTGTCGGCAGCATTATGCCCCTGGTAGGGTCACCCAAGGCAAACAGATTTAAGGTGAAGGTCCAGACTAAGCGCGGTTCAGAAGAACCTTAGAGAAAATACAAGGACTCAGTTTCCCTTGGCCGGACATAGGTTACCAGGGTACCCCCCTGGAGCCAGGCCTGGGGGAGGGTCTCCAAGGCGAGCGGCTGGTGGTCGGGCTTCTGCCCATGAAGCCCAGCCGGGCTTAGCACCTGGGTCTGTCCTCCCATGGACCCACCACCTGTAGGAGGGGGTATAGAGGTCAGGTGCGTTGTAAGTTGAGTGGCAGCCGACGGCATGTGCTCTGTTGGACCGATCCTCGGCTACTGACTTTGGCTCTTGGGGCATGAACAATCAATTTCACAAAAATTAAATGTTTTTTTTTTTTATCATCAAACGTGACTTTATTGCCCTGCTGAGATTCCAGAGATTCCAGTTTTCTGTGTCGCCTGTACTGTGACCGGAGGCTGTCATGAGTAGTGGGCAGCAAGGGGAAGTACAGTGGAAACCAATATATTGATTCAGGTTGGAACACGGAATAACTGTTGACTATTTATATGTATGCTTTTATTGGCATATGAAATCTGAATGGTTGTGTTTTCATTACCTTAGTTTAGATGAGCCCTTTATATCTACAAAGGGGTGGGCTCTCTTTCCCCGAGCCACCAGGTTGCTCTGAGGGAGTAGCCCAAAATGGAAAAAAACTCAAGGAATTGTCTTATATGTTTCACATTCAAAAGTGACAGCGTGATTCTCGGATGAATCACAGGAAAAAAAGAAGAGGAAGTGTTTGCTGGTCTTATGACCCAAATATATACTTCTTATTAGGCATGAGAAAAGAAAAGGACTACTACGGACACTTGATTTAAACTGTGACACTCATACATGCTTTGAAAAGGAGGGGCATTTGGTTGGTTGAATCTTTCATAGGTGTTGGGTAAATCTTTCATATTATAAATACAACGCTGCACAGTTATTCTGCTTAGTCCTTCTATTAAGAAAGTGTGTGAACTGCACAGTGGCATTCACACGTCTCTTAGTCCCTCTATTCATACCCATCCCTTGTGCATTCGCTAATACAATCGTCATTGTTCCTTGTGACATAAAAAAAACATTTCTCTACTATGCTGACATTCTGCTGATCCAATCAGAACTTTTCATCTGTCATCCCATTGAAGAAGAAAACAGCCATCAGAAGCAAAGATGCCCTCCTGTGCAATTCCATCTGCTTCCTATATACTGTATGAGGTTGGACTAGCTACATCCCTTAATTGTGTCTGATCATTTCCAGGTGTTTTCCTGAAACCCTCCAGCTCCCGTGGTCATGTCCTTTTTGGTTTGGCGTGCCAACTCTCAGTAATTTAGGTGCATACTTCATTCCATCCGTCATTTTAACTGGGGGTTTTACTACCGTATATAAGTCTGGCCGTCTACAGTCTCTGCTCTTGAATTTCTGCTGCTGAAATATAAACAGCGTTCTACCCTGTGTGCTGTATTTTGTCCCAGATGTTCCTGGGAAATTGCAGCAGACACAACCTCGAGTGCCAGTACAGAACTACACATGACCCTGATGTGACTGTGTGAAGTGAGAGTGTGCACCTTGGCACAGTGAGACACAGAACACCTTGATGCTACTTGGCTGTTTGAGCGGTGTGATCCAAAAATGTTTAAGAGACGGTTTTTGGAAAGAGTGTGTAAGGTTCAGTGATGGTTTGTGTGTCAAAGAGGCAGAGTAATGTCAGGCAGAGTGCTGTTTAATGAGCTCACAATGAGAAAGTGCTGGGGAAAGTAAGCTTTCAACAACTGACAAGAGTGTGAGATATTTGGAGAAAGAAGTGAGAGCAAGTTTCTTTGCCAAAAACATGGCCAGGATCTTTAAATATATGTGACATCAATGTTTTGCAGCCAAATGTCTGGCTATTCATCAATCAGTGACAGTGTGCGGATCAGAATAACTGAGAAGTATGAGGCAGCATTGGGCTATTACTCATTTGGTATCAAGAAAAATGGCATACACCATACTAGTAGCTTTATTCCATGCACATTTTTTCCAAAATGTTAATTAGTAGTGTATTATGGATAACCTGTACAGTATATTTATGCATATGCTGTATGCAGTGACAATTCTCATTCTTTTCCACCTTTTGTTTCACCTTGCTACATGGAAGTGAAAGTGATGTCACTGGGATTCCTACCATTTGATTTATGCACTACTTCAATCGTGTGAAGGTACCAGATATTTTTAGTGGGACACACATGATAAACAAAAAAGCAGTCATTTTGCTTTTCGTGTAAGTTCTGTCCTGGATCAGTGACCTTCTTTGTCTGCAGTTATGTTTGCAAGTCTTCTTGGATATGCCTCTAATGGCTTTGCACATCTGGATCCTGATCTCTTTGCACGTTATTCTTCCAGACTTATTCAAGTTCTGATGGATTAAAAGGAAACAGTTGTTGAACATTATTTATCAAATCACAGTACAAATTCTCAACCAGATTGAGGGAACGGCACCCACGTTTCTGGATTTAAGCCACCTCGCTGTAGCCTTGGCATTATGTTATTATTCTATTATTCTATCATTATTCTATTATTATAAGGGCCATTGTCCTGTTGGAAGATAAATCTCCTGCTTGGGGAGGTTTTCTAGGATTGTGCAGGATGATTCCATCTTTCCCTTATCTCTATTTAAGTTGATAAAAAGCAAATAAGGTGATGCTACCACCACCATGCTTCTTCACTGGCAATTTCGAACAGCCAATTAGCCTAATGTGCATGTTTTTTTGACTGTGGGAGGAAACTGGACAACCCAGAGGAAACATATGCAAGTATGGGAAAGATTTGCAAACTCCCCACGGAAACGTCTTCTCCGAGCTCAGGACTCAAACTCAAAACCTTCTTGCTGTGAGTTGGGCTTGCTACCAACTATGCCACAGGGCTGCCCGCTCTATAAAACTCAGCTTTGCTGTTTTCCCAGATTATTATTGGGTGTTAAATAGATATGGATTGTTCCAGCTCGTTAGGTTACCTCTATAAGTGACCACTGGATGTGGGTGGATAGGTTACATTTGATACAATAGGTACAACTGCGTCATATTCTTTAATTTACATTTTCATTTAGGGCACTTGGCAGACAGCCTTATTCAGAGGGATTTCCATTTTGTCTCATTTGTACAACTGAACTCTGTAAAAACGACTAGAAAGTGCCTGTACAATTATTTTTACATTGTCTGTGGTACTGGAATGCAGAGCACAACTCCTACGGCTCCAGCTAAGGACTAGCTAAAAGAGGTAGCAGACAAGCCACTGAAAGCTTTTATTGTGCCATGGGAAGACAGAGAGCCGACAGCCCTATCATCCCCAGAATTTTCTGATAGTCTTCAAGACCAAGCACCTGATCCCAAGTATTAGCAAAGTGAAAGGCATTTTGAAATGGCCGGAAAGCAGCAGGCAGTCATGAAATACTGACGTGGCTCATAAAAATGTTCCATGAGGGGTTATCGCCGGTGCTTCATGATATTATCTGTGCCAGTATTCAACAGTGCAAGTATCTTTCTGTATACAAGCATGCACACAGTACCCCAAAAAACCCAACCCAACTGATGTCTGCAACGACTTCAGAAAAAAGTCAAGCCAAGATGCTTAAAAAGATTCAGTTAATGCTTAACAAAAGCAATCTGGATACTATGGCTACCCAGCATGCATTCACGGAGGAAAGGTCTTCTAGTGTTTGATCTTGTGGATCGTGCCATTTTACTAGAAAAGCTAGTCACCATGACTATCTCTCAGTTTCTGAAAATTTGTCTAAAATTGTCTTTTTGAGAGGACAAGAGGTTCAAGTTAAGCTCTCAGGGGTGGTATCAAGAACCGGGCATATCATAGTTGGAGTTCCCCAGAGTGGGGTTATTTCAATGTGTTTGTCATTGGCATTGACGGCTGTTGCCCCCCGGAAGTAACGATCAACACCTGTAAGTATGCTGATGACTGCACCCAGTTTGACTCGGTGCACACTGGTAGAGACAGTCATATGAAGAAGTCGTGGAAAATTTGGAGGCATTGGTGGTCAATAACAATCATACTGATGGATCATACTGATGAGAATAAGTAAACAAACAACAATATATAGTAATAACAAAAATAACACCCTCTTTTTTTGAGGAAAATAAGTTAATATTTATCGTGGCCACCGTTTACTTTGATTAGAGCATTTAACCTTTTAGGTATAGTGTTCACATATTTTTTAATTTCTTCACTCACTAAACCATTCCATATAGATTGAACTTCATTCATGCTATACAGAATTTTTAAAAAATTACATTTGTGACACCTTTCACTTTTTCTGAAAAATTGGTACTTTCAGTGTTTTTGTTTGTTAGCCATACTTTTACCTCAATTTACTTGTCGGAATTTTTTATTCTTTTGGTTCTCATTGGCTACGGTTGCATTGTTCAATACATTTTCATCCAAAATTATAGAGAAGTAATTTTTTACTTATTTTTATTAGAAGCCATTTTAGACAAAAGTGGTGGCGTATAATCTTCACTGCACACTACTGTATATGTGGGTGTATGTATGTATGTGTGTGTGTGTGTGGGTGCACATGTATGTGTATATATGTAATACCTTTAATTGTATATTACATTTTTTAATCATTTCATTACAGCTAATAAAGTAAAGTAAACTCAAGTTCCCAACAGTGGCACTTTAGTGGGTCTGAGGCTTGAACCAATAACATTCTAATCAGTACCCAGAGCCACTAACCACTGAACCACCACTGCCCCTGTAAAACCTTGCTAATTATGAGACCTTTGGTGGGATGTGTTTTCACTGCAACAGGACGGAATACTTGTTACATGTAATTCCCTTTACAAAATGTGGAAAGGGTACTTGGGGAAGGTACTGTGTTTATTCATTTTGTCAGCATCTTTTATTCTCAGAACCAGAATCCAATATACTGTAAGCACAGAGCTCAACATGCTGGCAACAGTGCTTTTACTGTAAGACCACAGAGTGACCAGAAATGAGTGCAAGATAACACACACACAGACACACACACACACACACACACACAAGCTTATTGCAGATCCATGACCTTAATGCCAGGTAAATCCTTATTAGACATGCTGTCTTTGATTGACCTTTTCTTTTTTTTGGGTGAACACAAGCACTGGACGTTCCGCTCTAGTGCTGCCTTTCACACATGTTCCATCATTTTAATCTACAATCCCTCTTGCTCTTGTTGATGAGCCTGAACATAACAAGAACAGGTTCTAGCACTAAAACTCATGAAAACTTGTTTTCATTACCCATCTCTTTAAATCTCAGTGTGATTTCGATAACAGCCCCTTCTGGTCTTTTAGTTTTTATAGTCTTTGTCCTTATTTATGACTTTATAAGCAATTTGGGTGCAAGTAGTTGATCTGCATCTTTCTGAACATGTTCCAGTAGTTCGCCGGAGCACAATGACCTTGCTGGCATATTCTTTACTCCTACTGGCTTGCACTTAGTTCCCAGCAATGAGACATTTGGCTCCAATGAGCTTGACAGGAATTGAGATTACTTTTGGGTAATTTCTTTACCAGTATGACTGGAACTTTGCTTAAGATTGTGTGTTTTGCGAACAATGCAGTAGGAAATATGGAATTAACTTTTAACTTGAGGCATATTAAAGAAAATGAACTGGCCCCAAATCAAACGTTCAATATTTCCCTTTTTCCCCCAAGCAGATGCAGCTGGTCAGGAAGTATTTTTTGGAGGCAGTTGTAAGCTACTACCATATAGGTCGGATTTTATCTTTTTTTTATTTTTGTTCAATTACAAATTAAAAATCGTGCTATTTCCATATTTGAATGTTTTTATAAATTAGTTATATATGTATACATGAAGATGCACAATCTCAGTGACCACTGATGTTTGACAATCATAACCTGGGGCAGTCTGGGTGGGGGTTATGGGCTCTGGGGCCTGGGGTTGGCCCCCCGCTTGTCGAGGTGGTGGGGTTGTTATGAGTCCAGCGTCTGGGCCTGTCCGGATGTGCTGCCATGGGGTTGGTTTGTGCATTCCCTGGTGTCTGGTTGCCGCCCTGGGTCCTGGGTGTGGGCCGGTGGAGGGAGGATTGGGGGGAGTGTGCACTTGTGGGGGGGGCAGGGTGGGCCTGGGGGTGGCGTGCGGTGGGTCTGGGCTCCTCCGCTGTCCTCCTCGCTCTCCTCTTCTTCCCTCATGGGCGTGTAATGGGCAGGTGCCTTCTGGGGTCGGTGGTGGCGCGTTGGCTGCAGTCACTGGGTGGCCCGCTCGTGGGGGGAGCCACAGCTACTGGCTTGCTATCTGGAGGGTAGGTTGCTTCCTTCTTCCCTCTGCTTCAAAGAATCAGCCAGTCTTTAGTGACCAAAGCATCTGACCCTATCAACCGCAATGCTCTATGGCGCATCCTGGACATAAGAGGAATTCCACCAAAAATAATCAAGCTGAGGACAGAGGCCATAACTGTTTTGAATGCAGCAGAAAATGTGCCTTTGCAGCTGGTCTCACTGCCCACATCTGTGGTTCTCATCACTGACCTTTTGATTTTTACTCCACAGTCATGGCCAAAATCGACAAGACATTCCACATTATTTTTTCTAAATTTCTGTGGAAAACCAAAAATGCCACAAACACATTTAACCTTCTATAATTATGTATTTATTTATTGAATTTGGGCAATTTTGGCCCTTGATATGTTTATTGCGTTTTTTGTTGTTGATATTAAAAAGTTTGTTCTTTTCTCTGTTATTCTGTTTTCTTCAGGTCTGATTCCAGATAAAGCGTGGCATCCTCCTGTGCCTTTTTATGACTTTCTGGCTGTTATGGATGAAGAGGCGCCGGGTTACGCAGCTCAGCAGCGCTCCAAAGCAAAGCCTGTGGGTAAAAAGGAGGAGAATGAAGAGGAGACACAACGTGCTGAAAGAGAAAAAACTTTCAAACCTCAAACAGCAACCTATCATACTGAACTGTAGACTTTTTTCAGGTCTCCACACATATTTGACCTCTCAGTTTACTCACATTAGATCCAATACATTTCATTATCACTGAATAATATGGACAGCAGACCACAGCTTTTTTTTATCATGCTTTTGTACTATTTATATATATATTTTAATTTTAAATAATGTAGCATTTTGCAGAAGAGCTTATAAATATTTATTATTACTCATTCCTTTCTCCTCTGATTAATACCAGAAGCTCAATTACAAATCAGCTACAGTACTGCAGGCAAGTTCCTGTAATAAGGCATGTTTATGATTGAAGAGAACTGCAGATTCCTCGATTGAGTCATGACCACTTTTTTCGATCATCCTTTCTTCATGCCATTCTGTTTGCCATGGGAAGGAACATAACAAACCTGTGTTTAATTTCCTATGTTGTAAAAGTTGACTGCAATTGTCTTGCAAACATGGTAAAAAACAAAGGAAAAAAACAAAAGCATTTACACATGACCTTATATATGCGTTCATATGCGTGTGACCATGTCAGAAAAGACATTTGTATTTAAGTAAATTGTTCATTGTGTACTTTTTTATAAGTGGACACATAATAGAAATTTTTAGCTTTTCTTGCTAAGTTTTTCATCAACTGAGATAATAACATGTATATGTGTGACAGTACAAATCCTGTTGGTAAGGTAACTTTTACTCCCAAGCCTACTGCCACATTAGAGCTGGAGCTTATCCCAGTTTCTGCAGTGTAAAGAAACTATGACTTTAATTTCCCCATGGATGGGACACTAGTTCATCACAAGTTTCCTTCCCAGTATTTACTGGTACCCAGTTATCCTGCTCGGTGGACAGAGGCACACTAGTTTTTGAGATCTTGCTTCCTCTTGATCATGAGAACCCTAATCACTACACCACCATCCAACGCACAATTATGTTCAATAATCTTTTTTTCAACCAGCTGGCAGTTTAATTATTTTAATCAGACCACTATTTGTAAAAATAATAATAATAATAATAAATTCATTCATTCATTAATAACAACAATAAAAATACTAAAGCATAATAAAAAAGCATCATATAAATGTCATCACAATGTAAAAAAGGTTTATTTGAAACACTTCTGAAGCATTTAACTGAAAGAAATTATGCTAATTGTATTCGTCAAAAGCTTCAACCTAGCATATGTTGATATTTCAACACCCTTCCTAATTTAAAAAAAATGTTTTTTATTTAATTTATTTATTGTTTTTGTTTTGTTGTGGAATTTGAACATTAACAGCAAATTATGATTGCCCTCCAGGGGGTGGAGCTAAACCTTATTTGATTACAATAAAGCTACGTTTATACTTTAAACCCTAACTTGCCTCACTTGAAACGAAACAACACAACACACTTATCTGCATTATGTCATCTTCGAGACATAAATGGGAAACAAACATAGAAATTTTGATAAGATTAAATACACTGCAGATATGTACAGTGCAAAACTCAGATACAGCTGAGAATAGTGATCGTGACAAGTGATTAACACTGAAATAATAAAACAATCACAACTGGTCAGATCTAGGTGTGCTAGATCTTGTATTCTTTTATGATTATCATATTTACTTTTTTTAGTGTGGGTTTAAAGTTTAATAAAGTTTAAATGTTACATTTAGTAAAAAAAAAAAAAACAAAAGTCACAAGAAAAACAGGCGGAAAAGTATAGTTTTAGGGAAGCCTGCTGTGTGAAGACACTGAAAAGGATTTACTTCCTTCAACAGTTCTAAGAACTATAAAAAGTTTGCCAGAACTGCTGTGTAGCCCAAAAGAAGCATTATGTTTTCTAGATTATTTAGATGCAGTGACATATCTAAAGTATAGACATCATTTTTAAAAGATTTATACATTAATATAAATATACATAGAGTAATAGCCAAGTTGATGGAAATCCCTCACAGCAGTCCTGCAATATCAGTTTCCTTACCAGGGGAATTATATTGCACAGTGTGTAGACACCTGTTAGAGGGCCCAAGTCAATCTGAACGGGATGATGTTGATTCCTTGGCTTTGCTGGTGAAGTTTACAATCAGTCCGTTTACTGTGGTAAGATTAAACTCAAGGTTTTAAGCAATCTGACCAAGTCCACCCTTAGACTGACCCAATACGCCCTGTTTCGAAATCAGACACTGTCTGATTATACTGTATTAAGGTCAGACAAGTGTCATAGATATAAAAGGGCGTCTATTTACTTTTGATATCACTCAGTACGCACAATGCATGACAGCTTGAAACAGGAAAGATTGTTGTGGCAGAGAAATGAGAGAAATTTCTATCCACTCAGCTGAAATACTCAGACCACCCTTGGGTTTAGTGAAAAACAGCAGTTTCTTTTGGGGGGAGGTAGAGGGTGAGAAACACCAACATTGCAATCCAGATGGTGATAAAACCAAAACAGAGCAGCTGTAAAGGATTAAATAGTACAATTCATTCCAAATACTGTCTAACCTGTGCTAAATAAAGGCATTTATTAGTCAACAACTATTTTAAAAAAAGTTTGAACCAAACAAACAACAAGCTGTGAGTAACTGTAAGATAATATTACAAAACAGCATCTGTCCTTTGAAATAAGTCAGCACCTCCGTGCAGGTTCCTGTCATGCACAATCTGCCCACAAATAAACTACTCCGTCCTGGGAAGCAGTATTTCCGTACCTTTGCAGTAAAATGAAAGTGTGTTTTAGTTTATAGTGTACCATGAACCAAAAAATCCTAATGTGCAGAAGAAGTGGTGCCCAAAAAATAATAAATAAATAATTATCTATCAGGCGGCACGGTGGCGTCGTGGTTAGCACGTCGCCTCACAGCAAGAAGGTCCTGGGTTCGATTCCCAGCTCGGGCGTTTCTGTGTGGAGTTTGCATGTTCTCCCCGTG
>JBCNYG010000020.1:19777681-19788052 GCA_039654305.1 Porochilus rendahli
TGTGTGTGTGTGTGTGTGTGTGTGTGTGTGTGTGTGTGTGTGTGTGTGCGTGAGTGTGTGTGTGTGTGTGTGTGTGTGTGTGTGTGTGTGTGTGTGTGCGCGAGTGTGTGTGTGTGTGTATGGACCTTACAATAAAGCCCTTCCAAATTAGCTTTCTTTTCAAATTTCAAATTTGAGTCTGACTCTGCATCCTATTTCAGTCCAATTGCCATGCTTTGCATGCTCAGATGGGCAAATCCACAGACTATGTGCCCAAGACCACAAAGTAAATTTCAACCTTTATCTTCACTTACTTACAAAAAATAAACGGACACAATGTTTGTCTCAAGTTTAAGATGAGAGGTCATCTGTCTGACAAACACATGTCCAGCCCACACATGAAAATGATCATAACTGGGTGAAGAGTGACTTATTTTAGCAACGGAGGCCAGGAACTACTGTGAAACCCAGATAACTTTTTTGGAATTCACAGATAAAAACCTCCAGCTGAGCTGTCTCCTTTATGAGCACCATGATATGCTTGCTTCCATTTGGACACGGCATAATGTCCCTTGAGGTTCGTGCATACTGGAAAAGAATTTAATGAGCAGTGACCTAATATTTTTCTGAGTTATCTAGCACTATTAAAAAACAAACAGGTTACTGGTTTACAAATGGATTTAATATAGTCTGTGAATTTCTTTTACTTTTAACTCTGTGAATTATTAAATACTAAATATTAGATGACAAACAATGAACTTCTTCTTTATTTTGCTGTTAATGATTTCCAGATTTTTTTAAGTGCAGAGCCTGTTGAAAAGTCGAAAGTTGAAAAGATTTGGTACCTTTAGCCAATTCACCACTGTCTGTAGGTCATCAGTCCACCAACTCATGACTGACTGAGTAGTGCAGGAATTTAGCACTCCTGAATACAAGGGCCCCCCTGGGGACTCTTAGGCTTTTTAGTGTCTTTCTTAAAGAAGCAGAGCATCTTTATGCATCATGATTCAGAATTTACAAGTATAGTGATGAACTGAGGAAATGGGTACAGTGGAAAACTGATATTTTGCTAGCAATCACTTCAGCAGAAAGAGAAGGAAAGTTCCAATCTCTGGCTACAGGCTTACCTTGCATACACTAGAGCAGGGGTATCCAACCCTGTTCATGGATAGCTACCTTCCTGAAGATTCCAACCCTAATCACACCCACCTGATCATCTGATTATTTATTATTTGTTTACTTCTTTTTTTTTGTTTAAGTTCTTAATTAGCTAAAGAGGTATGCTAAATTTTGGTTGGAGATAAAACCTGCAGGAAGATAGCTCTCCAGAACAGGGTTGGATACTTGTAGAGACAAAGTGACCCTGGCTGACCTTGTGGCAGTTTTTTTGACCAGCCTTCGGACTTCACAGTTTTCAAAGAAGCCGAGTCTAAAAAATATTACCCGCAATTTAAACAGGATGATAGCAATTAGACTGTCAAAACAACTGATTATTTTCTGTTAGCATAAGACAGGGGGCTATCTTGAACTGTAGTTAAACCAATTTGCTGGTGGATGACCCCACCATGAACCATATTTAGGCAGATTGTTACTTGTAAGCTTAACCTCCACCACCCTTAAGGCTATTTCTCAGATCGGTTCTGGTTTTAATGACATTGACACACACAATTGCATACTCCAGATGATTCTCACTGTGCTTTGCAATAAGGAGGGGTACACAAGCCAGAATTCTGCAAAGCTGCTTTGTGAGAATGTCTATTGTCAAAAGTTATATAAAAATGTATTGAAAAGATACCACAGTTAAAATACCTCAATATCTCTTCCTCTGCAACACTCAGCGACTTCCACCTCACCTTCGGTGTATAATTGTTACTTATCCTGAGATTGAAAGCCAATCAGTCTGTACCGTTCCCATGGAGTATATACTAAAGGTAATTCACACCATTCCTGGTTGTTATCTGAAACTCAGAGACCCAGTTATGTTCATAGGAATTCTAAGTATTACAAATATACTAATAAAGTAAATCATTAAATGAAATAAATGTTTTTTAACTATAAAAAAAAATTTAACTATTTTACTATTCAAAGTCCTGCCTTTAAGCATGTTAACTTGCAAATGATCCTTCACCCAAATTTTTGTCTTTGTAAATTCACATACAGGCCAAGTGCATGCAAAGATCAAGCTGCTGCAAGGACTGTCGGTCGTCTGGTATTCATATCCAGACTGGCTGCTGTTTCTGACCATCTATGTGAGGCTATAACTGGACAAAAGGTAAGGCAACAATGAATAAAGAAGCTCTTTTCTTACCTTCAGCCTAATTACCTACATCCTTAAAAACATGATTGTAAACAGCATCCCTGGAATTTGAAGCCATTGCCATTTGGCAGTCATTCAGTGGGAATACTGCCTTAACCTTCAGTAGTGTGCAGTGAAGATTACACACCACCACTTTTACACACTCTAAAAGGGCCCCTAATTAAAAAGAAGTAAAAAATTAATTCTCTAACATTTTTTTTGGTGAAAATGTATTGAACAATGCTACTGTAGGCAAATGAAACAAACAAACAAAAATTATCCTGACAAGTATATTGAGGTAAAAATATGGCTAATAAACAAAAACACAAAAAATTGAAAGAAAAATTGAAAGGTGTCGCAAATTAAATTTTTTTGACTTTTGCATAGCATGAATGAAGTTCAAACCAGTTGGAACGGTTTAGCGAGTGAAGAAATAAAAAAATACAGTATTGTGCACTGATGATGATATACTTAACCAAGGGAAGATAAATCAGAAACCAAGTACTAATTAAGTATTTATTTCATGTAATATTGGGTCATATTGATAAGATTAAGTAAACAAATAACAATATATAGTAATTACAAAAATACCATGTAATGATTTTTTGATTAAAAAAAGAAGTCAGTATTTAATGTGGCTACCCTTTACTTTGATTACAGTATGTAACCTTTTAGGCATAGTGTTCACATATTTTTTCATTTCTTTACCTGTTAAACCATTCTATATGGTTTGAAGTTCATTCATGCTGTGCAAAAGTAAAAAAAAACAAAATTTTAAACATTTTCTGAAAAATTGGTATTTTAAGTTTTTGTTTATTAGCCATATTTTTACCTCAATAAACTTGTCTCAATAAACTTGTCGGAATTTTTTATTTTTTTTGGTTCTCATTGCCTACAACAGCATTGTTCAATACATTATCACCAAAAGATTATACTGAATAATTCTTTTCTTCTCTTTTTAGGAGCGTTTTTAGACACAAGTGGTGGTGTGTAACCTTCACTGCACACTACTGTATAATAAAATTAATTTCCTAAATGAATAAGGTTATTAGCAAAGGTGATAGGTGAGGCTGCATCAGAGCCATAATTAAGCTTTTTAGTAATGTGTTGCAAGGACAGCTGACTTCACTTGACCATTAAATAGTAATAGACATGTCAGGAAGCTTTATTACTGTTCTTAATATAAACCTTCTCAAAACAAAATGTTTCCAGATGAAAAGATGCTGAGCAGCCCAAGTACAGTATATACTTTAAACTGCATTATGTACTTACTCATTCATTCTTTCATTTCAGCTCCTCCTGGAGGACAGCCAGTAGATACAATCTCTTCATCTGATCCTGCGTCTTCCCTGAGGACGCCAGTGAGATGTGCCTGATACAGCTCTACTCTGAGAAACCACATGGCCAAAAGAAATTGAACTAGATCTTCTAAATTGGGTAGAGCATCAGATTTACTCTGGGGCTTTCTTGGATCATTATGTTTTGATCTGAACCATTTGCTGTTTGTTTCACAGTCAGAATATAGGAAAGTTATTTAGTCCAGAATCAGTATCTGTGACTCAAAAACTCTAACCGGTTCTTACATGTGCTTCCGAACTTTCCTATTGCTCATCTGTTGATTTTCAACTGAGAAATTGCACCTGTTTTATCATACGCAAGGTTTATCTAATTAAATGTCCAATGAAATGATGAGATTAGCCCTTACAGGGAAAATGTCGTTGATGGGGTCTAATCAAATATCATTTTCATCTCTAATTACATTTTAAAGCCTTTTTTTTTTTTTTACAAGAAAAGCCTTGCTGGATGTCAGTATGTAGTCTGGCATACTGTTACTAAATGTCTAACCACTACAGAACATGTTTACACAAAAATGAAAATGATGTTGGATTAGTAAACCTCATGTGTCTAAAGTGTTATACTAATATGATGGTCAGCACATAATTATGACTAAGGATCACAACACAATATGTTTCATATATAATATATTACTTATAGATTTACTTCTTTAGGTATCTGTACTTCCTTTTACTTTGCAGATGGTGTCATTTGTGGAATTATTCTTTCCAAATCACACTCAACTCGAACAGCTCACACAGTTTATCAGTGTGCACATTACAGGTCAACACTGTTCATTTGGGATGTTAGTAAATCAGGGCTTGGTTATTTTAACCCTGACTGTGAGTATATTAACCTCCACCCTGGATAATGACTTCATGTGTTGGGGGGATGGGGAGGTTTTGGGGTTGGTGGCTTAGTGTTGGGCAGTAGTGGTTAAGGCAATGGGTTACTGAGCTGAAGGTTAGTGGTTCAATCCCCACTGTTACCACCCTTGGGCCCTTAACCCTCATTTGCTTAGTTGATCAAATGATAATTTTAAGTTGCTCTGGATAAGAGCATCTGCCAAATGCTGTAAATGTGATCATATGTTGACCTCAAAACCGATCCTGCTAATATATTAGCTTATTAAGATACAGTCAGCTTTGCTAGCAATATGTTTAAGATCCTATTTCTGTTTGTGTTTCAACATTTGTCAAATCTTGTTGGGATGAAAATTCCACTTTTTTCTATTTCTTGGGAATACTGCTGATTACTGAACACCACTTCCCTTTTAGGATAGAGAAGCCCAGACTTAAGTCCAAACATAGTTTGCTCTGCGACACTCAATTGGCCTCTTAACCCCAGTGAATTGAGGTTTTAGCTCAGTGACTACAAGTTAAAAACACTGCACAACATGACACAACTCAGTATGCAAGCTATGCAAAAAAAAAAAAGTACTAGGAAAAATACAATCAAAAACAAAGACAAACATTAAGGAAGATCACTTCAAAATTGTAAAATGGCTGATTGAATATTTGTCATATACTGGCTAGTCTTAAAAATATTTACATTTTACATTTCTTAGTATTTGGTGTGGCCCAATTCCCTTCATTCCCCAACTTTGAAGTCAATCCAATATGTTTCATTTCTCATTTCCAGTTCTATTTTGTTGATTACAAAGGTTTTCATGCAACACACCCTGGCTCACACATTAATATCTCTAGTTCACTAGTTGTACAACTTGTTCTGGTTATATTTGTCAGTACAATCCATGTGTGTCTGTTTACAATAACTGGACTGCATGACAAGAACAACAAGGATAAGAAAAGATAAGCAGGGCAGGGTGCTGGATTACTGATCCCAAGGACGGGGCTTCAAGCCCCACAAAGGGTTGTCACTGCTGTCCCCCCAATGCCGCTAACTGGGTTATCAAAGGCTGGCCATGTCTCTCACTGTCTGTGATGAGAGGCATATAAAAGAACTATCACTAATTTTTGTCAAGAGTAGGCTGCATAGCCATCAGCTTGTTTCTGCCCTGTGATGGACTGGCGAGCTGTCCAGGGTGTACTCTGCCCTCGCCCAGAGTCGGCATTTAGGGTAAAGTGGTTCAGAAAAAGACTTCATTCAAAACTATTAAAATTTTTGAAGAGAGTGGAAAACTTAAGGCCACAACTTGAACACCTTGAGGTTGAAAAACTTGATGTGTGTTTTTTATGATTTAAGACGGAGTTACACAGCTCAAAGATCATTAGAAGTCACCTGATTTCACCTCTTGTAATCCTTTTTACTGTGGGGCTACCTTAAATCATAAGTGTATACTCATCGACCCCAAACTCTTGAAGCCTTCAAGGCTGCTGTTCAACTGAAGATATCATGTTCCCCCGCATTTGACCCATGGCAGCCTTCATAAACATCTCCAAGTGTGTATTGACAATGACAATCACCCTTTGGACAATATTAGTTTAAAAATTATATATGAAATTTAAAATAAAATAATTAAAATAATAATTTGATTACCTTTAAATATTTTTAAAAAATTTCATTTACCGATGAAGTGAGCGAGGTTTTATAGGGTAATTCCTAAGTAATACAAATACAGTACAATCTGTAAACAAGTGGACACGTGACAATGCAACACCGATTCTTAGATAGTGGAAAAGTCCAAGATCAAGTGTAAGGAAACAAAAGAAGCCATTCAATTACAAGAGAGATAAAACTAGGGTAGCGCTTGGAATATGAATGTTGGTGTGCATTGAAGCAGGAGCTGACAGTGTGTAAATATTTTAATTTCACTTCCAAATGAAAGAATGTGTGATTACCTTAATGAATCTGGACATGTAGCCCTATTTTATTTAGTTGTGATTTTTGAGTACAGCAGGCAGGCATGCACGCTGTGTTTATGCTCTCCTGATCATCACACCCAGTGAACAGTTCACTGACACTTGCATACAGGAAAATGCGAATGGTTTCAGAACAAAATCTAGGCTGATACCATTTTATTTCTGAAAGAAAACACTGTATTTCATGTATATTTAATTTACCTGGGAAATGAATATCCCTACTGACGGCACCTTTAATGCCATCAGTAGGGACAAGACTTGAGGCAAATGTGACCATTTGTACAAGGTACTAAACATGTTTAAAATTAAAAATTGAAATATTGACCTACTGCAATGGCCTGGCGAACTGGCCAGGGTGTACTCTGCCCTCTCCCAGAGTCAGGTGAGATGGGAGCCAGCCTCCCCGCGACCCCAATTACGATTAAGCAGGTCAGAAAATGAATGAATGAAGAATGACCTAAAAATTAAGCATTCAAAATATTTCAAACATTTCCTTTTATTGGTTCACATTGTGTGATTCATCCTTTTAAATTTCTAGGTTCTTACATTAATGTCAGTTCTCAAGGTCAGGCCTGAGCTGTTCTCTCTTGAGGTTCAATCTCATTCCATTTTTATTATTCATTCATACATCTGGATTATTTTTGTTTGGATGGAGCCTTCTTTTCCTGTTTTATGCATTCATGCTACAGTGAAGATCACAAGCCAATTGCTATTGTCTAGAATTTGTAATATTAGATCATTATTAAATGACTAACCTCAGAAACTGCCTAACTGATTGTGTTATGTTGTTCACTAACAGATGTACATTTTTGTCACTGAAGACAGTGGACCACATTAAACACATCCCAATAAAGGTCCTGTAATAGATTAGTCAAGAGTTTTGTGTATTTTTTCCAAAGGATCAGTGATAAAGAGAAATGAATAAAGGAAAAGTAAAATAGAGGAATAAACTGTGTGTGAAACTTGAACACAAAGGGCTTACTGGCACATTTGCTACCTAAATAAGCTTTTCCAGATGATTAGATTTCAATCTGGAGTTCACTGGTCTATTAAAAAAAGAAAAAACAACCCACTGATTTTTTGAAGTGTCAGATTTCCAAATACACCCCAGAGATGAATCACAAATGTAGTCTTGGGCTGGAGTGTTTTGATAAATAATTAATCTATGTATCACTGCCCTTTGATATCAATTCAACAGTGGAATGGTATGGAAGTTATGAAGGAAAAAGAATATCTTTTAAAGTAAAACTGTGTTTAGTTTCATGGAGCCAGCTATAGAATTCCAAACACAGCATCATTGAGGGTTAATGTGTTTTTTTTTATTATTCAGTTTAACATTAATTAAAATATTAGTTCTGCTAATTCTGCTAATTCTGCTAGTTCTGCGAAGCTCCTGAAATGGTCCTGCTGCATTTCTCTGATTATGTAACTAAGTTTGTGCATCCAAATCCATTATTAAGATGTTAATAAACAGTGTACAAGAAACAGCAATTATAAGTGAAACAAACAATGACTAAATCAACAATTAAGCAAATGACAAAAGAAAAACAACAATAGTAAAATCTACAACAATTATTATCATCATTGTGTTTGTTATAATTATTATTATCATTGTTGTTATTGTATTATTATTATAAAAAACACCTAAAAGTGGGAAGCAAAAGAAATTGTCAACTGTAAAATATTTAAAAAGGATTGGAAAGACTTGGTTTCTCTCTTTTTAGTAATGCTGCCATAGTTAGTCATGCCGGAGTCCCTGCTTGACCCCAGCACTAATAAACTCTTCCATTACAAATACACTGCTATAAGAGCACCTAACAACCTCTCTACAACCTCCCTCCTCTCTCTCTGTGTTTTGCTGAGGTACACATGCTACGTCTTGGAAGCCGGTGATCCTGATCCTCCTGACCCTTCTGCTCTGTGAGTCCTGTGGTCTGTCCTGGTGTGGCTGGAGTTCTCATCTCGGAAGCCCCTCCCTCCTATTGCTGAAGGTCCATGTGGGCTTAGATCTGCACTCAGTGACTGTGAAGACAACTTTTCACTGCTGGTGATATAAAATCTCTCGCTGCCATTATTTAGGACTCACAGTTGTGGTATAACCAACCGGACTACATGTTGGACTGTAATGAAATTTTTCCTATATGGTTTGTATTCTATGGTCTCACTCAAATGAGGATGGGTTTTCCTTTTGAACCTGGTTCCTTTCTTCCTCGTGTCAACTGAGGTTTTTCCTTGCCGCAGGCTTGCTTTTCTGTCATTGCGGGCTTGCTCATTTGGGATGTGTAGGGAGTTGTAAAAAATTTCTCTGATTTCTCCTTAAATTACTTTTACTATGTAAAGCTGCTTTGTGACAATGTCAATTGTAAAAAGCACTAAACAAATAAATCTGAATTGAATTAAATAAAAGAATAAAGAATAATTATTCGCTCCAATACCAATCAGTTAATGATCGTTATTAATGTACCTGCTTCTTAGTTGCTGCTCAGTTGATCTCCATCTTTTCCCACCAAAATTAATTCTACTATTTATAAATATATATTACTACATCACTTAACACAACTTTATCAGCCTGATGTGAGATATAGGCCTCCGGTCTTTAGGGTCGTCAAGAAATGCAGCAACACACCATTCTAACTCTGTGCTAACTGGTTGTTCTGTTATGTGTTTTATGTTGTTTGAAAATCAGACAATTTAATGACTTAAATTTAATGAACACTAGTCAGCTGCTGTATAAAGGTGCACAAAGTTGTGCTAAAGTTATGCAAGCATGCCTCATACTCCAGGAGTTCAAGAATTATCAGATTTTCAGAAAGGTCAAATTGTGGGAAGGTCAGAGTGTGGCATCAGCCAGTGACAAATAGCCGACAATTTGAATATTCTTCTGTCAACGGTAAAAAGTTCAAGAGTGAAGGTAAGATCCATGACCAGGTCGACCTGGACCATTAGAAAGATGCCTTCACTCCGTGAAGAGAGCAGTGGAGAAAAATCCCCATTCCAAGGCCATGGACTATTATCCAATGGGTTATTATGGCTGAGTGGCAAGATGCAAGCCTCTTCTTCAACCTGTAACTATTTATTCTGAAATTATGGGTGTCTATTTACTTGTGTTTACTTACTATAAGTCCGGTGTCTTTTTTTTTTTTTTTATTGTTTAGGAATCAGATTAAAATAATGAAAATGCACCACTCACTGGAGGCTTTCTGTGTCTTGGAGGCACTCTGTGTAAAATCTACAACTCTATGAAAATGACAAAAGATCAGCAATTCCTGAAATACTCCTACGAGTCGTTTAGGACCAACAGCAATGCCTCAATCAAAGTCACTAAGAACCCTTTTGTTCCTTATGCTAAAGCTCATGACCTGTATCTCCATGATTTATGCAATGCATTTTGCTGCTGGCACATAATAATTGATCAGATAATAATTGCTTGGCATTATTGGTGAGATACAGTGTTCTCTAGATACAATATGTTGCAGACTTTGAAATATTGTAGAAGAACATGTATTGTAGTAGAATGGCAGTTAGAGAGACATTCAAGGCAAGTGTTGAACAGTTGTTATCTCAAAAAAAAAAAAATCTTATCTAGACTATCTCCACAGCTACCATTATGCAGAGTAGTTGTGCTCCTGCAAATCGATTTCTCTAGAGAATGTGAAAAGACTGCCTGGAAAGAAGGACAGACTTCTAACCTTGAGCTTTAAACTAAGTCTGGAAAACATATGCTCTGGAAATGAGTAATTACTAAATTACCTCTGATTGCAAATCCCTGTGTGAACATACATCACTGAATTATTGAACAGTGTGGAAATTAAGGTCAGAGAGTAAGAGAAAAAAGTGTACATGTGTCAGTGTGTGCACACATTGTGTGTGTGTGTGTGTGTGTGTGTGTGTGTGTGTGTGTGTGTGTGTGTGTGTGAGTGTGTGTGTGTGTGTGTGTGT
>JBCNYG010000020.1:19788152-19802299 GCA_039654305.1 Porochilus rendahli
ACACACACACACACACACACACACACACACACACACACACACACACACACACACTCACACACACACACACACACACGAACAATGGAAAAATAAAAATACTTCAAATCTAATTATACAGTATACGTTCCACTCTAGGAACTTGAAATTAAACACAGATGGCTATAACACATATGAGGCCAATGGAATGCTAAGGTCAACAACTTACTTTGCATCACATTAAAGCTCCAACCTCTGGCTTGATGCAACTCGCCTTCAGGTTTTTCTTCAGACAGAAAACAAAAAGGTTAACGAGGAAAGAAAATTGACAAGAGTCACAGAGTGAGTGCTGCAAGAATGTTAGCAGCATTCCTGTTCATGGTGGGGTGAAAAAAGCAGTACACGCACGTACACACCCAAACGCACATATGAACACACACACACAGGATTTGGACAAGCCTAAAACCTGCCTAAATTTGAAACACATATGAACAGATACTGTACATATGACTGTGCAAAACCACAAACTGTTCCAGAGAAAATGAGCTTAGCAAACCTTCCCGTTTTTCCTTTTTTCCGGCAAAAAATGATGCACTTTTAATGACAATGGGAATCTATAACAACTTCAGAATAGCTAAACAGTTCATTACCAAGAATGGTTTACTCACTCAAGTTATTAAAAAGTAGTTTCTTATTACCTTCTTTTTAACATCTGGACCAAATACGCCCACACGGTTTTTTTATACTTGGTATGCAAATTTAAAAAGGCGTGCCACAATGCATTACCTGCAATCGGTTACTTTAAAGATAAATGCAGTTTGAAGCAACGTCTCATATGATATGATATGATTCACATGAGAAAACTGCTACCTCATTGGCCTGGGAATGCTTTCGTGTTTCATTATGTTGTTTTGACTTAAGAAGCCAGACTCAGAGAACACATAAGCCTTGGATTAGGGTTGATAAAAGCTATCTAGTTTAGACACTGATTAATATTTTTCTGTCAAAACAACACAGTGAACCAAAAGGCATTAACTGGCTAATGAGGCAGCACTTGTTTCATTCACCAGCCAACTGTGTAGCACTTTTTAAATAACTATTTTGGAGTTTTCCTCAGCAACCCAGCAAAAAGGTCCGGGCATGCCTATAATTCATGAGATACTTGGCCGAGACCACTGGCAACAGGGGAGATGATGGAGTACATTTGAGAAACAGTTTACAGATGAGGAATCAATACATTCATTAATTTCTGAACTGCTTATACCTAATTAGGGTCGCGGGCAGGCTAGCGCCCATCTCAGCCAACTCTGGGCAAGGGCAGAGTACACCATGGACAACTCGCCAGACCATCGCAGGGCAGAAACACGCTTATGGCTATGCAGCCTACTCTTGACGAAAATCAATGGTTCAAAAGTAATGGTTCTTTTACATGCCTCTCACCACAGACAGTGAAAGACATGACTGGCATTTGATTACCCAGTTAGCGGCACTGGGGGATGAGGAATCAATCTAAATATGAAATGATTGGTGAAAAAAAAAATCTCAATAATAAAGGGGTGGCACGGGGGTGTAGTGGTTAGTAGAACCTCACAGCAAGAAGGTCCTGCACTTGAGTCCTATGCCTGGCAAGGGCACTGAGTGCCACGGAGTTTGCATGGTCTTTTTGTGCTATTTTTTGAGTTGGTACACTGTGTACTATATCTTTACATGGACTAGTTTAAAGAAAAGGAAAGCTAAATCATTCATTACTGTTTATGCTTGTTTTACAGTTTTTGGAAATAAGTTTTACTTCATGCTAATGAGACAAACATTTATCTTAAGCCCATTCATTCATTTGCCAAAGTAGGAAGGCTGGAGCCTATCTTAGCTGACCCTGGGCAAAGGCGGGTTACGCAGCACACCGGTCCATCACCAGGAAACCGGAGTACCTGGAGAAAACCCAAACAAGCACAGGGAGAACATGTGAACGCCATACAGAAACCCCCTCGTCGAGCCCAGGACTCGAACCCAGGATGTTCTTGCTGTGAGGCGTATGTAATAACCACTGTGCCAACCTCTTAGTTTTTCGTTTAAATATGTTACATATCTAAGAAGAAGAATTTAGCTATCTGGTATTCAGTAAATATAATGTTTGAAAAACTCTGTGGACAATATAATACTTTCCTGGACAATAAAATGTTTTCCTCATCCTCAACATCATCTTGCATGATGTTACTGTCTGAATGTTGGTGTCCTCATAGACTGTTCTCAAACTATTGGGATATTTAAAAAAAAAAAAAACCCAACAACAATCTTAACCTCTTAAATGTCTCTTAAACGTACTCGTATTACATTTGTGCCTGCCCTGTTCTATATTAACAACCTCCTGAAGTGAGGGAGGACCAGGGCTTCATGCATGAGAGTCCAAAAGCCAATAGCAGCACAGATAAACTGCGTGATGTTTGTTTACATCTGATGTTTGTCATGGGGTGAACCTTGCTGAGAACACAAGGAAACCTGCAAGTGTGTGGTCTTTATTAATGTCAGAGAGGTTTGATGACTCAAGAATGAAAAAAGGACCGAATGTCTGTTAGACATCTGTGAAGACTGCCTTTATATATCTGGAATCTCTCAGATTTTCAACATCAGTTAGGATTGTATAAATGTAGTGTCTTTTGAATAAATCTTGTGGTGAAGCCCAACTATGTCATTGTATAACATTTTATTTTTGTTGTTGAAAATCCATCAATTCATTGCCATAGACAATTTTTCTATTTTTTGACCCATACGTCAACTAGTGTGTGTGTGTGTGTGTGTGTGTGTGTTTGTGTGTGTGCGCGCGAGTGTGAGTTCCAGGCTGAGCGAGGGAGTTTCTGTATGGATTTTGTATGTTCTTCCTGTGCTTGCTTAGGTTTCTGATTTCTTCCAACAGTCCGGTCGTTGAACCTTCAACTTCCTTCTTTTCTGACCTTTCAGAAATAATGGAAGTACTGTCACTTGTAATAAAGCTAAAGTGCCTTGTTGGCGATCAGGTTGATGGGACTGCTATAGTCTTGTACTCATTTTGAATGCACAAAACTACTTGGAAAATTTACAACTTGAACTACAACAGTGATCAGTAGATGTGTAGGGGTTTTTGTTTTTACTGAGAACTTCCATATCCTGTATATAAGAATAAATTCTATAGCTGGATTTCAATTCAATTCAAGTCACGTGACCTGGTGATACCCCTGGTTACAACAGCACATTCCCATACTGGAGGCCACACAAACAGTTACCGACACCAAAGGTAATTCTAATGTAGAATTTTATATAAAAATTATTTCACTTCTAAAAAATGCACATTGACAAACAATCACACTAGGCAAAATTAGTGTGTACACGCTACATGCTTTTTAAAATAAGTGAGTATACTGATCATGCACCCCTGATCATGAGGGTGAAGGCTTTTCTTCTTCATACATCATTTGAGACAAGTGAAGCCATCCAATCACATTTTTGAACTACAGCTCACTTTAGGTCACAAGGCAGTGTAACACTCTCAAAGAAAACTGCTATCCACCACAAGCTCACAGATGATTTCCTACTGTTTGGCTGTGACTTATGGGGCAGATAACTATAACTATCTGTGCTCGAAAGCATGGCTAATTTTTTGACTTCTGGCCATAGATGGCTATGGCGTTGTAGTGAACTCTAACCAGGCTTTAAAATACATTACTTATGGTTTGGGATTAATACGGAAAATATACATTTTCAGGAGTGTTATTTGTTCAGGGATTTTACTGTGCAAAGTTTTCCTGGATCATCACACAAATTTGCGGTAATTGCTGACAATTAATACCTATACTGACACAGTTATCAAAGATATCTGTTTCTACAGCTCCCAACTGAGAACAAAATGTACTGGTATATAAATAATCAGTGATGGAATCCTTGCTGAGAATGATGAGAGACATGTCTGTACATGACACTTGCCCCTATAAAGTGTTTCATTGCTGTGATTCATGCCTTTCACTCACAATTCTCCAATTCATCCATGCGCTATCACAACAATCACCCCTGCTAACTCAGCTATTGCTCAAACATAGAGATTTTATCCTAAAATCTAAATGTCTAATCATATTCATCTGCCTTTCTGAACAATGATCTCAAAACCTGTTATTTGTTTCAATGTTAGATCTTTGCTACCAATCTATAGAAATCATGTAAGCTGTTCTGTTTATCTCAAATAATGGATTGCATTTGTATTGAGTTTTACATTATCACACAATACTTTAGTTTTTTTCTTTGTACACAAATTCAAATGTTTTCAACTAGAAGCACTCAGCGGATACAAACCCCTGCCAAAGCAGCTCATTTTCCAAGTCATTTTAATTAAATTTATTACTTTCACAATTCTTTTTTTTAACAATTTCTATAGATTTAAACACTCTGGAATGATACTTTGGATCCTGACCAGACTGGTTTTGGATAGATCTCATTGTACTGTAATTTTTGTGGTCTTAACATATAGAGTTGGATAGTTAAAATTTCCCTAATCCTGCAAAAATCCCAGAAAATGAGTAACAAAATTCTCAGACCTGGCTACAATGGGCTCAGGTTCGCCTAGAGAGTTTACAATTCTACATGAATGGTGTGTCAGAAAATTACAGCTGTTCAACTCTTTTATTTATGGATTGATTTTTAAATATTCCAACCAGCTTGCGACCTTTTAAATATTCCAACAGGTTAGGTTCCAGTCACAGAGATCACCTTCCTGATGGTTAATGAATACATTACCTGAAACTTAAACTCTTGTGCATGAGTGGTTGTTTGGATAATTGTGCAAACGAAGAGGTGGACACTTCTTTTTAAAAAAGTGATGAGTGTATAATGTATACACAGGACAGTGGGGTTCCAATTTTCATCACAGGTACACTATGCGAGATAAAATGAGAAGAAATAAAAATCCAGAAAATCACATTGTCTGATTTTTAAAGAATTTATTTGAAAATTATGGTGGAAATTAAGTATTTGATCAATAACAAAAGTTCATCTTCATACTTTGTTATAAACCTTTTGATGGCGAGGTCAAACGTTTTATGTAAGTCTTCACAAGGTTTTCACACACTGTTGCTAGTATTTTGGCCCATTCCTACATGTAGATCTCTTCTAGAGCAGTGATGTTTAGGGTTGTTGTTGTGCAACACAGACTTCCTCCAAAGATTTTCTATAGGGTTGAGATCTGGAGCCTTGCTAGGCCACTCCAGGAACTTTGAAATGCTTCTTACGAAGCCACTCCTTCGTTGCCCGAGCGGTTTGTTTAGATCATTGTCATGCTGAAAGACCCAGCTACATTTCATCTTCAATGCCCTTGCTGATGGACGGAGGTTTTCACTCAAAATCTCACGCTACATGGCCCCATTCAATCTTTCCTTTACACAGATCAGTTGTCCTGCTTTCTGCAGGTCCCCCACTAGATCCCTTCATGTGCTTCTGTGGTTCTTCCACAGTTGCTTTCTTTACACCTAGCTGCTTACCTATTGCAGATTCAGTCTTGCCAGCCTGGGGCAGGTCTTTTTATACTGATAACAAGTTCAAACAGGTGCCATTAATACAGGTAATGAGTGGAGGACAGAGGAGCCTCTTAAAGGAGAAGTTTGTTTGTGACCAAATACTTATTTTACCAAGGAATTTACCAATTAATTAATAAAAAATCCTACAATGTGATTTCCTGGATTCTTTCCCGCATTCTGTCTGTCATAGGAGACTTCTCTCATGTTTTAAGTGGGAGAACTTGCACAATTGGTGGCTGACTAAATACTTGTTTGCCCCACTGTATACCTGCCAGAAGGAAGATTTCCAGAAATAGGGTTGAAAACCCTGAGTCGTTAAATACTCTGAGAACTCTGCAGAGTAGGTAGAGGTGTGGTGCTGGAGATAAATATCAGAAAAACATACACATTTTCTGGAAGTTTACTATAATTGGGAACAGTTGGCGGCATATATATAAGGATTTCAGTCTCTTTAACTGGACATGATGAAGTACTATTTATTCCCTTCTGAAGTAAAGTGAATAATTGCAATCTGACATCTCTGGTTACAAAGAAACGTGGTCCATATATGGTGACAACAACAGTAAAATCACATGCATGGAAAGCTAAGATTCAGTTCTGTCGAAGGAGCAGTATTATACACTCCTAATATTTTCTCTAAACTGGTGACTCATGGATGTGATTTTGCTGTTTCTGGTAAAAACCTGCAAAACCTCCAGCAACGACATATGTACAGTTTCAGTCCAAACCACTATTGGTGGCTGAAAAATCTGGGAATGGCAGCAAAAATACAAATCCTTTTGTAGTAAACCAAAAAACAGCAGCAGCATTTGAGTATTACACAACATTACAGCTTCATGTTTTTGTTTCTGCTTTGTAACTGTGAACTTATTAATGCTGCTGACAGAAGTCAAAAGAACCTGACCCATAGTTTCCACAACAATGCTTCATACACTGGAATAATCACATGGTCACAAACACAAGCTTGACTTTTCTTTTTCACAGCTCAGTGCAAATGCTCTCTTAGTAATACATGAAATGAGGTACACTTTAAACCAATATAACAGCTACCTGAAATACACATCAATTTACACAATACACTTTTAGGAACATCATACTGGACACACTGTACGACATCAAAACACAAACACATTGACACATAGACACACAGGAAATTAGTCCGATTAATTTAAATTAAAAACATTCACAATTAAACATGAGGGCAGATGAACTCATGATGTAGCATCATTGCAATTAAACAACCTCTTATCCTAGTGACACAAGAATGATCTGCTTTTTGTGGGTTTAGCTTTATTGTTCATCGCACGAAGTCCATGACTCGCATGACTTGTGTTCCAATCATTCCCCATTAAGCACCATAAAAGTGCCAACGTGTTGTGACACATTTGTGACCTTTGTGTAAATAACTGTCCGGTGGTGCATTCTAGATGTTGTTTTCCATAGCAGTAACATACCATAAATGGCCATTCTGTCATGTGCCCCATGGAATGCATTTTCATGGACATGCCTTAAAAATACTTCTAGAATATACTTCATGTTGTCAGTCAACAATCTCACCAGGCCTCACTCACCATGTAGTTCATATCTCTACCAATCATGACGACTGGACTATTAGGATACTTAGGAGACTCTTAATTATCCTTAAAAGCAAAATTTCACCAAACTCCTCTGGGAGTTCCATGTGATTCCTCTAGGTTTAGGAAGTACATGACTTTTTTAGTTTCAGTTTCATGCAGTCCTTCATCATATCATTTGAGCGGATTTATTCAGGCATGTGATATCGGTGGTGACGGTGATGTTTGGGCACTGATCGATTGGCCCTTCAGAGTTTTTGGCCAGTGAGGTTCTATAGATTGAGTTTCTGTTTCCGGCTTTGCAGAGTGCCCCCAAAAGGAAACGCAGCCTTGAGGGGCTGAGGACGATGAACACCAAAGGGTCTATGATGGAGTTGGCGGAGATGAAGCGCAGCGCGTAAAGGTCCATCTTGCTCTCGTCGCGTCGCTGCATAGAGTTAATGTACACTCGGATCTGAGGAGAGAGGAAAACAAGATGACATTATTTAGAAGGGACCTTTTAAAAACAAGTCAACTTCAGAAAGAATCTACAAAAGTGTGACATATGAGGCAGTTGTGGCAAGTTACAACAGAGACTACATCATGTTGCAAGCAATTTGTATGAGCAGCTTCTACAAATGAAAATGTGAGAGAATAGAACTGACTAGAGGATTAAATCACTGCTGCATCAGTCACTTTAAATAGAAATAAACAAGAGTAAAAATTCCACTGGCATCACTTTCAGCAGGTATTCAAACATGACTGTGGATAATGTAGGGGCATGCTGATTATTTCATTATAAAACAAATCACCGATATCCCTGATATACAGTGTCATATCAAAAGTAAACAGACATCATTTTAAAAATGTTTACACATAAATATACATATACATAGTATGCAAGTTGATGTAGATACCTCACTGCAGTACTCAGACTCACTTGGAGTTTCTTGGCGAAATCTGACCCTGACTAAGTCCACCCTCTTTCCAAATTAACCAAATTTTTTGCTCCTGGTGTTTGATGCATAGCTGGTTATTATAAACAAATATATATAATGTAATCTAAAATAATTGTAATATGAGAGGGATTTGCTAAATTTATTGAATTGAAACAAAAGAAATATTTATTGTAAGATATTATACATTGAAATTTTATATTTTATTTAATGTACAGCACACAAATCTTTCTATTAAAATCATAACTATAGGCTGTTTAACACCATAACATTTTGGGTTAAGGAGTGTATTTTACATATACTTTATATACAAGACGTAACAATACACTCAGTTGTAAAGAAAGCACAGAACAAGCACCAGCAAAGCAAAACAAACCACAAATATTTCAGTGGATCTTAAATCTTTGTTCCATGTAAGGCAGAGTTCAGATAATATGAACATGTAAATGTTTGTTTTGTTTCAAGTTGTCATGAAGACATACAGGAGAACTTGTGTGTACTTAACTTTGTTAATTTTCTAAGCAATCTCTCTATTGCTAATCTCACCTCACATATATTTTTACATGGGGTAACTGGTGTCATGTTCTACAGAGGGTGTGTCTACAAAAAAGGTCATATATTTCAGATGATATCTCTAGCTTTTAACTAGAGGCCCCTATGAGGGAATCGAACCAGTCACTACCTAGCCATTACAAACATTGACAGCCATTTTGTTGACCTTGAACTTGACCTAAGATGACCTTTTCATAAACTTGTTTCAGCCTTTTGATAGTGATATGTCAAGCAGTTCTTAGGATAAAAGCATGTGTAGCCCCAAAAGCATAAATTGACAGAAGTGAAAAACAATACCAGCCATGCTATCATGACTGGTAATAAACCCAGGACATTTTAAAAAGGATCTCTGATAGGCTTCAGTAGAAATTATATTCAGTGCTTATTATATTCAGTATTTTTCAGTGTAAGGTACATGTCTGTGGTTTTCTGATCTCAGGGTGCACTTTCTAGTTGCTGTTATTTTCCACCCCTCTTCTCAGAACTACACTTGTATGATATGACATGTCTTGTGTTCATCAGAAACCACTCATGTACAAAAATAGAAAATAAAAGCTTTACCTCAGTACAATCGCTCACTTTATAAACAGCTACCTCACACTAAAGCTAAAACTTTCTGCCATAAAACAGACTCTCTAATCCATGTTTATCATTAAAATATTTTATAAATTAAATTTACATTTCTGGCAGCTTACTTTTTTCCAATTTATACAATAAAGCAGTTGAGGGTTAAGGACCTTGCTCAAGGGCCCATTTTGAAGTGTAGTAATTGTAGATTTTCATGAAATTTTCAGGACAGCTGGAAAATGATACAAGGAAAAATTTATTAGATCCAGGAAATGTTAAAGATTTTTTTAATCTATCTGCCTTGGCGGAGGTCTGTGCTCTCTGAGTGCTTTTCTAGTTTATCTTTTTAATCACTTGAGCTTGTTTCTTCTTTTTTTGTTTGTTTGTTTGTTTTTCTTGTTCCAACTGTACATCATGGTTACTGTTGAATTTTTTTATCCCCACTTTACAGTCATGCATTATCAAACTCTTAACAAAACAGTAGACTTACAAAATATACCATTTGGGTATGTATAATTGACTTATGGCTTCATACCATGCTTAGTTTTGGCTCTGTTATAACAGTGTACAGTGGGGAAAAAAACCCTCACAAAATGATACTCATGATACGATCAATCTATCGTTACCTCTTCGGTTGGTTTGTTTGTTAGCAGGATTACACAAGTTTCTACAAGAGGCAGGGGTTTATACAAGGAAGATCAAATTCTGGTACGAGGAATTTTTTTATGGAATTCGTTAACATTGAGAGATTTTTTGTTAGTGTTGTATTATAGCAGGCCCAGAACAGTGTTTTTTACTTGCTGTTATTTCTTTGGCTTGCCACACTCTTCAAGTGTTCTTATTATATACTGCACACAAGATTTTAGGTCTGATTAAATAATGAGTTTATTACATAACCGCATTTCTTGCTAATGTTCCTTTTATAACTTTATATTGGTGGGGATTTACAGAGTAATTAAGGGACTGTAAAATGAAGCCTCAGAAATAAATTAAATTCAGTTTAAATAATTAAACCATGCTTTGATGAGAAACTCGTTTACAGGACAAAATTATAAGCCCTATAATAATCCCTATGAAAGTTTTATTTAAAAAATTCCCAAGTGCTTTTTAACTCCTTTATGCTGGATAACACCCTGCAGACATTCATTCATTCATTTCCTAAACTGCTAAATCCTAATTAGGGTCGCGGGGAGGCTGTTACCCCTCTTGGTCAACTCTGTGCAAGGGGGGCATACATCTTGGGTAGCTTGCCAGGCCATACACGACTATTCATACTCGAGAATAGTACTCCACACACAAACGCCCAAACCCAGGAATCGATCCAAGGCCTTCATGCTGTGAGGCAGACATAATATTCAGGCAAGTCTCAGACATGACTATTGAGGAATCTCTGCCTAGTCTTATTTAGGCATTGAAAAATTATGTCTATGTAATGAGGGATGGATCTATTCTAAATGAAATACTACTACTTTCATGGGTTAACTTTTACATGACTTTCATTTAAGATCCTGTAGCATCTTTAAACCTTGAGTTTCATACATATGAACAATCTGTAGCCCTCTGCAGCCTTGAATATCTTCAAATCTCTGCGATCAGTGGCAGCTCGCCACAAAAGTAAACATCACCTGAGTCAGATATAGAGTCAGTAAAGGTTCTGCCAGTATTATTCAAGGCCACCAAGATATTTTGACTCAATTCATCCAGCCATGAGTTACATGCTGTTTTTAAATTTCCCACTGAATACCAGCCTCAGGGACATTACTTCATCTTGGAAATGACAATTCATTATTCAGTTCCATAAATTAAAAGGTGGGGTTAACAGTTGTTAACCTTTTTTTTACTGACAAGAAAAATGTCTTGAGGAATTCCAGCCTATTCTTATTTGCCGAATCTCTTTATTTTTTCTAGATTTGAATGACCTTCTTTCTCCAAAACATAAGCAACATCTCTACGGCCAACTAGCTCTAGTTTTGTCTCACCAAAGGACACGCTTTCAGTATGCAAAATCTTCCTCCATGCTGTCCTTAGTGTACTTTGGTCTGGCTTGAAGACGTCTCTTCTGCGTTTTTTTCGCAGACCTTTCCTAGGCAGGGCTCTAGTGAATGTTTTTTTTGAGACTACAATTCCTGACTTGGCTAAGTCATTCACTAGTGTCTTGGCAGTTGTTCTGGGGTCTTTAGACACCTCATTCACAAGTTTTCTTTCCAAAGTATTTAAAAATTTTAACTGTAGGCTTGCTTTGTACTGTGTGGCTCCCTATGAATTTCTTGATGATACATCTCACTCCAGTTCTTGACACTTGGAAACACTGTCTTAACTTTGTATATCCTTCGCCTGCTTAGTGAGCAACAATTCTTTGAGTGACAACTCAAACCCTTACCAAAGTTTTCAAACTGTGTGTTCATTGGGAGATAAACTCAGTTTGAAGTTTTGCACATTAGTTATAGTACACCATTGCACAGCGGTGGTTTGTGTTATGGCAACAAAAATATTATTTCTTAAAAGGGATCATTTTGAACATGATAGTTGTTGGAGAATCATTTTGTTTCTGCGTGTAAAATTATGTAAGCATCTAAAATAACTTGAATGTTTAGAAACATTGAAAATTCCTTGCTCTGTCCAAACAGCACTTTGGGAAAATTGTGGAGAAAACTTTAAGCTTCATAGGGGCTATTATTTTTGCCCTCGTCTTTATAGGGGCTATTATTCTTGTCCTGTCCATCACACCCACATGTACTCAGTCAACACCTGATATTTTTCACTTTGGTGCGTTAGAGTAAGGAAAACCTTAAGAAAACCAATAAAACCGCTTTCGGACCATGGCTGGGAAATCTGAAGTATGCCATCATATCACACCAAAGGCAAACATCCTGGTATCCTTCCTGGTTGTCCCAGTCAAACAATAATGAAAAGATATCCAGGGTTAACACTGATCAACACAGATAGTTGTAAACAGCTCTTAAGTCAACTCCTAGAGCATGCCTTCTCTGAATATTGAAGTGTTTTTCCTGCTCTAACACGCGTACATCGACTGTTGAGAAGTTTGCTCGCTGATTGGTGGAATGGGGAGCCTGCTTTGACAATATTACACAGAATCTTTGGTCTCAGAAACAAATTCATAATTTAAACTTCTTTTGAGCTGTGCAGAATTTGGCAATTCTATTTTGGCATAGTTATATCTATATAATACAGTAACAATAAAACAGTGTTGCCTTATAAAATGTCAAGATAATACTTCAGAAAAGAGGCACAATTCACCACCATCTCAATATAATATTGGCACATCGTGTGCACTCAAGGAGAAATGATGAGAGATGCTGTCATTATTGGCTGGTTGGTCATGTGATTGCTTTACAGAGACTGTCACCGATAAGCTGATAAAGATCAATTAATTGAATTTACTGTAAATTGCAGGGCAACAGATCATGCAGCTTCAGATGTTTGTGAGCAGTGTGTACAGGAAGTAATGCATGCTCAGAAAAATTATGTTCATGCAATGCGAGATGGATCTATTCCAAATCAGATACTACTACTTTTATGGGTCAAATTTCAGTTGACCTTAAAATAGGATCTTGTAGCATCTTTTAACTTTTATACATATTAACATTCTCTAAAAAACATTTCATGACTGCTATACTTGAAGTCCTCTGCAGCCTTGGATGTCTTATAACCTCTGAGATCACTGGCAGCTCACCACTAAAGTAAATGTTACATGAGTCTCATATATAGTAAATGTTCTGCCCATGTTATTCAAGGCCATCAAGATAATTTGACTCAATTCATCCAGCCATGAGTAACATGCTGTTTTTAAATCTCCCACTGGACACCAGTCTTAGGGATATTACTTCATCTTGGGAGTGACAATTCATTACGCAGTTCCATAAATGTAAGTGGTGGAGTTACCAGTTATTAACCCTTTTTTAACTGACAAAGGTATTTGAAAAAGTCATTTGAGGCAAGATTTTGATTCATTCAGAGTTCCTTTAGCCATTAAAATATGTTAATGATCTAACCGCACAAACAGAATAGGTTTCCTAATAATTCTACAAATTATTCTTCAAACCCTACTGGCTCATTTACTTTTGCTGCAGTGGATGATATGCATAAAAATATTACATATATTAATATACATGAACTGCATTAAGACACACACACAAACACACACACACACACACACACACACACACACACACACACACACACGATCTGTAGAGATAAACCATCTTCTCTCTCTCTCTCTCTCTCTCTCTCTCTCTCTCCTAAATCTCTCGCCATTCCTATGTATTTTATACTAAATAATGATCCTTTAAATGATCACAATAAATAGCTTTGCAAATTAATTGGCAAATGTGTTGCATCAGTAATTATAATAATGATAAATAATTATAATAATTGAAATAATTTATTATTATAAAATATTGTCTATAATTTTTCCAAAAAGTACTTATTTTTAATGCATTTTATTTTGTCATTAAAAAATATATTTTATATAATTAAACAATAATAATTTTCTGAACATTCTAATAGAAAAATTACAAAACACATTCTACTTTTTTTTACTTTTAACATAAAATCAGCTAAAATATATAATATAAAATATTTATCCTAAACAAATGCATTGTGTCATAATTTATCATGACATAAATATAATAACACTGTTATATTGCCTAAAAGTTTTCAGAATATGAGACAGAAATGAGCAAGAATTGTGAGCCATGAATTACTTGTTTTTGTCACATACTCGGACAGCACAATTGCTTAGGAACAAATATTTTTGGCTTGATTTGGTGACCCTTAAACAGCCTTGAAAGGAGTCACAAATTCAGCAGTGATTATTCCACATTTAAAAGGCATGTTTGTTTATAGCAGCTCATAAGTGGTGTTCTGTTAATTCAAAGATTCATTAGAAAGTAAACACTATTTTTTGCTTAATTTTCAAATAATAAAAAATTACGTGCAATTAGTAACACTAATATATATAATATCACTAATATATTAATTCTAATATA
>JBCNYG010000020.1:19803729-19820569 GCA_039654305.1 Porochilus rendahli
TGTCTTAAGAAGATTAAGAATATTTTGAGCAGTCCTTAAGAAACATATTTGCTACAAGTCACATCAGAACTGTTTTCTTTAACTGTTTTAAATTAAAATAAAATTGCGTAATCCTGCAGCCTAATGAAACGAGTAATCATAATAAGAATCTACAACTGAGACAAATGCATCATAGTATATTCTTGGATGCAACAGTATTATTAAAAGATGCACAGATTCTTTTTTACCAAAAAAATCATGAACAGCAATTAAGACCACTTCAGAATTCACTGTATCAGCATGATTCATTTACTTACTGGTAACTAATGAAATTGTGTTATTTTTCTTAAGAGCTCTTTTGACAAGCTCCAAAGTTTGTCTATGTGATGGGCCTTAAACATACCAAATCAAATGCTTTTTTTAAAATTAAGTATACAGCCATGAAACCAATCATTTTCCCAAAACCTCCAGCGTAAACACAAGATACAATTATTTAACAGTGTACAGTAAAATCCAGATGTTGTTGTCATAGAAGCAACCAACATTGACTTTAACATATACAGCAATGAAAGCAGTGGTAATATTTCACCGAGCTATTTATCAACATCAGTAATTTATAAAATTAGTGCTTTATATAACAAGCTGCAATGTTTCAACCTAATGAGAAGAAATTTGTGTGGGTAAAGCTGTACTTGTTTTATGGTAGTAAAGGTGTACTGGAAATGTGGCAGCATTGTTAAGGAAACAATGCATATGAGTGAGCATCAGTTTTCCTTTAGTCACCAGCTGGGATTAGGGTCAGGAAGAATTTTGCTCAATTTAGAAACTCTCCAGAAAAATTTCCCCAATGACCAAATCAGACAGATTGTTATTAAGTTCCTCCCATGACAGGTTTATTACCTAATTTTTGTCCATAACTATTTTAACCCAGTAGTATTAGTCAGAATTTCTCTACATTGTTTACCTCCATTTTTGCATTTGTTTGTCTGTGAACAAAATCCTGACCACACCCATATTTCAACAAACTTGATGGGGACACATGAGTCCCACAGATGATCTGATTTTGAAATTTCAAGGTTCGAGTCAGAGCAAGGTCACATTTTGGACATTTCCAAAATTGAAATTACTTTTTTCTGAGATACAAAGTGACACACAGATAGGAAACCAAGTGTACTGGAAATGTAAGAAATATCAAATTCCAACCATCTTGTAAATCGTTCAGAGCGCTGTTTTGCTCATTTGAACTCGCCTACATACTACAGAACTTGAGCACATGAAAAATAAAAACCAGTCTACATATAAGAGCTGTTTGCTACATTATCCATACTGCCTGGTGGAGGTTATGTTGTGTATAATTACACAAAATGTTATATTAACATTTTATTTTAATAAATATTTTTTTATTGCTTTACCTGACAGAGAAATGTTCTTTGAGTGGAGTTTGGGTTGACCTTATGCCCTTTCATTCTCAATTGGACAACCCTGTGTACCCACTATAAAACTGTTCAGTCCAGCCTAATCACTTCCTCTTTGCCAAATGTCACTTGGGAGGAAGTGGTTGTGAAGGACTCACTACTATTTCTATCACCGTCAGTGTCAGCTGCAAAAAAATTGCTTATTGGGATGACAACAGCGTGGTCTCCTTGATAACATTACTACACAAAGCATAGGACACCGGTCACATTAGTTTCTTTCTTTTTTGGTTGATGTCAAGTCACTTCAGGACCAATAAGTGGCAATGTAAATTGTGTAAATTACATTTTTATTACACTATTTTCTTTTCAAATCCCTTGCATTGTGTGTTTCTGGTTAACCAGTTCAGTTCAATGTAGCTCGATGGTATTCCTGACCAAGTGAGAAACTATCATAGGGTTCCCTTTTTTTAAACACCCTAAACACCTTTCTGCACAGCAACGTGATCCGGATCTTGGCTTGAAAGTTGATGAGGTCACAACTTTGGACTGAATTGCATTTTTACTCCCCATACTCTACTGTATAATTTGTGTTGTAGTCAATGAAGCTCTGAGCTTTTGATGTGCAATTACATGTTGAAATGTCTTTCAGGCTGCTGATATGAGTCAGCTAATGAATGCATGCGTATCTGTGTATATTAGATAGGAAACTTGGTCATAGCCTGGACTTCCGTCATAGTTTATTATTATAAAAACTACCCTGACTGTATCTCTTGAGTGTGACTCGATTACTCTGTTTGTGTCCTCAATTATATGTATGGTGCATTGGATCATGATGGAGGGAAGAAGGTTATGGGTAAGCATGACGCATAGAGACACACCGATGTGTCACTTGTGTGCTGTCCTTTGGGAAGCTAATTTGTAATTCATATCTTGAGCCATTAGGTCTCTGCTAATTGGTGGACAGGGAGGTGTATTTGAGAGTGTTCTGAAGATATCATTATTGTGACCATTGCATAGGTCTTATCGAAGAGGTTCCGAGCAATTTTGCTATACCCAGATGCATCAAACGTAAACAATAATAAACGACTTTGATTTCTTTTTTTAGAAAGTAGTCCCTGTAAAGATATAATAGTTCCACTATTCCATTAAAACCTTAAGTGCAGTGATAGAATCATTTACATTCATTTGAACGTCCTAGACAGTTCGCCAGAGCCAACACCCACACACAACTATGGACTGTTTTACGGTTACCGCTGTGTGATATGCCGCTGTGCACACTGGGACCGTTGGGAACAAACAAACTGAGGGAGCTGTGACGAGTGAATGTGCAGATTTGGCAAATAACTGCGTTAAACATGGAAACATTACTTCAATTTTGGAACAACTGTTTTTAAAGTGATTGGGGAACATCAGGGTCGGCTTCTATAAAATTTTAGCGAACAGCTTGAACTGTCAGTGCTCTTAACTCAAACTTAAACTTTGAACTTTGGGAATTTCAAGATGGTCAAACACCAGCTTGGACTTTTAATGTTTTTATCCACCACTGGAGTGGTGTGACTAAAGGGACACCTGGGTATGACTTATATATGACTTATAGGAGCTTGTGTTAGTGTCAGAACTAATGTGACATGCAAATAAGAACATATGTACACACCGGTTTAAGGATACTTTGAAGGTGCATGTAAAACTCAGTCATTAGCAGGTATATTAGCAGGTGGCATTTGTTCTCTCCAGTTTCGGTTAAGGCAAATCCTTCTTACAAAGACCTGATAATTAAATAATAAAATAGACCAGATGTGCCAGGAGCGAAAAAAACCCGAAACAGCAAAGCCCTCCCCTCCCATACTCCCAAACCTGGATTTTCCACTTTGTGCCTGAGGCTGTGTCATTATGAGGGCTCTTCTGAAAGGTGGCATTTAAAAGTGTTCATTGAATGTCACCCTTTAGTGTCTGACTTTTTAGTTTCAGGCACTTTGGGCCAAGAGAAAGCTCCTGTTGATGGTCTGTAATGATTCCTCTGGAATCTTTATTCTCTTCTCAAACCCTGTGTGTTCGACTGGTAGTCCCACTGGAAATCAGTATTCCCTTTTAATACTGGATTACAGTCCCCATGAAGTTTATTCAAAAGTCATAAAACTGCTGTGTCTGTGGCACCCGGGAGACGGGAAACTAGTTGAAGACGAGCACTTTTGATATTACAAAATTGAACCTTTGACCTGGACCAGCTCAAATTGATACTCTCCCTTGAAGCAATTATTAAAGTTTCCACATGGAGTTTTCTAACAAGTCTACTTCTGAGGTTGTAGGTGCCAGGAGACTACCACAGTGTCAGTCAAGTTATATTCTCTACTACTGGGTTAAAGTTTGGTTCAGGTCAATACTTTATCCCATGTAATTATATGTCTAAAAGAAAAACAAAGGTGTCAATGCAACGTGATACTAGTTGATGTAAGTCTACTCTGATGTAAGTCTAGAAAATCATCTTTTCATACAAGCTTGTCCACAAAGTTTATGTCCATTCCTATCAAAATGCTCTAGGCTTTATAAAAATTCCTTCATGGAAAAAATAAAAATGACTAATAAATCCTCACACAAGTGGGCACCACTGTACTGCGAAAAAGGGACACGACAGAAATAGAACAAGCTGTAAACAAGGAAGTGTTTGCATTACAATGCACTGTGTTGTTTTATATTCGTTCATGTAAACCAGGGGTACCCAATCTTGATCAACCTTCCTAAACATTTTAACTCCAACCCTTAACTGGGGCCCATCTGACAAATCCAACCATCACTTAAAGTCCTCATTGGATGGTCAAGTGGGCATAAATAGGGTTGTTGTGAACGTCTTTGGAAAGGTATATTACTAGGGATGTGAATCGAACAACTCACAATTCAATTCGATTCAGATTTTTGGGGTGACGATTCAATTCAGAACCAATTCTTGATTCAAGCCAATTTTTAATTCATAACCATTACAAACAAAGGGAGCCAATTTTACGAATAACTACATTTTTCTATAAGCCAGGACTCTTCTATAAGAAAGAAAAAAATAATATTACTCAACAACTGGTTTTGTAGATGTACTGATACTCTTTGCTCGTTTAAAGTTGGTTGGGAGTGTAGTGGAGTGATGTGAAGTGATGGCATGTGCGTTGGTCAGGAGTTGGTTGTGCTGCTGCTCCGGTTCTTTTAGCTCCGGGTGATGGTGTAAGATGTAGGCTCAGGGATTTGAAGTGTTCCCGAAATACTTGACTTTTATTTTGCACACCGCATATGCCATGTCAAGCTCCTTCTCACCGGAATTTGTAAAATCCGAAGTACAAGCATTTGCCTTCAGTGAAGACGGCCCTGGCTGTATTTCTTTTTCCTCATCGATGCCAAAGCTAGGCTAAAAGCTACTCCTGGAGCCGCCACTCAGTGGAACAATTCACGACGGAGGCCGTGTCTGGACAAACGGTACGCTCTGTGAGTAAGGTTGGAAGTGTTCAATAAAACGTGTTCTTAAAAATCGATTGCAGAAAATTTGGATCGATTCAGAATGCTAATAAATAAGAATTGCGATTTAGACGTGAATCGATTTTTCCCCAGCACCCGTATATATTACCAGGAACAGGATTGGGCATCCCTGATGTAAATGAACAGACACTTGTCTGATGTATGTAAATGTCCAGATGTGCCTACGTTTATTTTATTCAGAAGTTCACTAGTTTATATCCTATTGGTAGTTTAATATACTATTATATCAGCCTTGCTAATGAATTGACGAGTCTACGTCTTGTTCTTGTGATTTCACACACTGGCAAAAGTGGAAGGGACCACAAATGGCAGCCTTTTTAAACTGGCGAATGCAAACTGATAGAGATATTCGCAGAGTGCAACATCAAAAATGTAAGCAAAAAACACCTGATGATAAAAATATACATTTCAGTGTAACAGGTGCTTGTTCGCACTGTTCACAACCAAAACAGAGCTAAAAAAATGTTTTTAAACGCCTCTGGTTTGCTCTTTTGGGATCTTCGTTCAGCATATCAACATATGGATTTTTGTAAAGCTTATTTTCCATTGCAGTTCGGGGCAAAATAGGTAAGCATTTTTTGTTAAACTGAGATGTTATTTCCACTAAATGATATTATAACTAGGTTTTCTTTCCTGGCAATAGTCATTCAAATTAAACATGGTTACAGATCTTTAAGAAAAGTGTTGGCCTTACGTGATTTATGCCATATCTGCAAAGTTGGAAATGTGGAAAATGTAAAAAAATTTAAATTTTGGTGAAAAACTGCCTTGTTAAATTTTCTGAAAATGGTTTGATGATTTTGTTTCGTATTTCAAATTGTGTATTAGGCCGTTAATTTTTTCCCCTAATTAATTTTGTGAAACATTTGTGAAAGAGAAAGACTTTCGAACAAAGAACTCAATGTGCTCAATAGAGATTACCTTTACCTCAAGAAAGGTTAGAAAAAACTGAGCAAGCACAAGGTCTCACTGGTCACTAAACATGGATCTTTTTGTTATTAAAACACAGAAGTAGCCGAAAGTGAGTGAGGGCATACCCTATCAGCTGGTTAACGGAAACCTGCCTAATGGCTGCTGAAATTAGTTAATCATTGACTCAAGCTTTGGCTAACACACGTGAAATTAGCCAGTCCTTCCAAGATTAAAACATATTCCCATAATACTGTAATACAATTTCCATGGTGGTGCGGTGGTTAGCGTGTTTGTCTCAGAGCTTGTTGGTTTCCTCCAGGTACTTCGGTTTCCTCCCACAGATCAAAAACATGCACATTAAGCTTACTGTCCCTACCAACTTGCCCCTAGGTGTGTGTGTGTGAATGGTTGTGTGTTGACGCTGTGATGGTTGGGCAAGCTGTTGAGAGTGCACCATGCCTTCGCTCGTGGTCGGCTGAGATAGGCTTTAGTTTCCCGCGACCCTATCAGGATTAAGCGGTTCAGCAAAATTAGTTTAATTTAGTTCGCTCTAGAGAAAGTTTCAGTCCAAAAGGTTATCTAAAGGTTATTAGTGTCATGAGAATGCTGTGTGCGTGTTTGTGATAGTGCCAGAAACTGTTCCATTACATGCTCTACTGGGAGGGAGCACTTTTGTGCAATATTTCAGCATACCCCCATAATGAACTCATCATTTATTCACCCACGTACATATCTGATCAACATTTTACCACGTCATGTGTACTACAAAAAGTCATTCTTACTTAGTCATGTTGCTGTGTACCAGAGGTACCAGTGAACCCCCCCCCCCCCAACCCCCATTCACCCAACCACCATGGGTAAACCTCTTAGTCTCTCAGTGCGCTTCGTTCCCCTATGACAATACAAAGATGTCTCTTCTTAAATTTGAAATCATCAGACCTTATCCCGTTTTCTTTTCCCTTGTGAGAGAAGTATTTTCTGGAAATTCGACTCAACAAGTTGTCTTGTCTGGTCTAGCCATGGAGTCATGCATTGCTTTCATTTTGCACACTCCCTTGATGACATAATCAGAAAAAGATCTGCAATGCCAGTGGAGCATTGTTTCATTTTTTTTTTCACTCTTGCCCTCAGCCAAGGATGTGTTGTTTGGCATTCATAAGCACAGAATCCTGCAAGTGTTTGTTGTGAAACTGAATTTCAGAATTGAGTTACAGTTAATATACAAACTAGCCTTCAGACTTATCTAGCTAAATTCTAAACCAAGGGGATAAAATAAATTTGTGAACAGCCGGCAACATGAAATTCTTTTTTAATATCAGAGATATGGTTACCATATCTACCTTGTAGCAAGAAGTTCCTGGGTTCAAGTCCCAGGTTCAGCGAGGGTGCTTCTGTGTGGAGTTAGCATGTGCTCCCTGTACTTGTTCTCTGGGTGCATGAATTTCTCATTGGCTTACTGACTGTTCCAAATTGCCCCAGTGTGAATGATTGTGTGTGTTCTGTCTTGGAGCCTGTTTAGCGATACTCGCCTTCAGTGAATAAGTGTTATTTATACCAGAGCTACAAGGAAAATATAGTTAACACATAAGGAAAGTTTTAAGCTATAAGATTTAAAGTGTGTTTTGGAATATTTAGTACTTTACTGTAGATGCTTTTAGCTGTAAGATTAGATGGATGCCTTTGGACAAGTTAGCACGAGGGCACCATTTGCCCTGATATTGCTTTAAATGAGATTTCGGTAATGATTACCAATCATTTCTCACACGCGTAATGCAAACGTAACTTGAGCTCCTCCTCATTATTGTCACAGATCATTTTTGGTTGTGTGCCTGCAGCTTTTAGCTCCAATTATTAATATTTCATAAAATCGATACGAGACTAGTTGAATCCAACTGTGCTGAAGGGTGAAAGCAAATGGAGCGAAGAGGGACTGGGTAATACAACACTGTCTGAAATTTTTGAAATATGAAGCTTGAAGATTTTTTTATTTTTTGGGTGGGTGACATAGTACTTCTCCCAAACAATTATATATACATGTACAGTGGTGTGCTGTGAAGATTATACACTACCACTTATGTCTAATAAACTTAATAACTTTTGTTTCAGCTCCTAATAAAAAGTAAAAAAAAATTACTTTTCTATAATTTTTCGGTGGAAATGTATTAAACAATGCTACCTAAAAACTAATTCTGAGAAGTATATTGAGGTAAAAGTATGGCTAGTAAACAAAAACACTGAAAATACAAATTTTTCAGATAAAGTGAAAGGTGTCACAAATTATAGAGAAGTAATTTTTTTTTTTACTTCTTTTTATTGGGGGTTTGCCGTCAAGGGCAGATTCCACCAAAAGGTCCTCCTAGATGCCACACTTGTTTAGGACGAATGATAGCTGTAAATCTTCAGCCACAGCCCTGTTGAAATATCAGCATTCGAGACAAAATGGCTATGCTAAAGTGTCTGTGTTGTGTGTGTTAATAGTTATCATTCCCCTGTGGTCTTAAAGCTTTCAGACTTGTTTTTGCCCACTATCAAACCCGCAAATTGTGAGCAATGCCTGTATTTTTGTGGCGCTAAGCATCATCTTATGTTAAATATTCTAAAAAGACTGGGAGTGTTGCTGCATATGGTCATGCTCTATTTATTAGATATTTGTAGAAATGTCACAGTATCAAAAGACATTATGGCCCATTTTCATGACAATTTTTCTGCCTTAACAGGTCCCTTAACTGATCATTCCTTTTATTTTTCTGCTTATAGTGATATTTAGGAGTTGACATCTGAAAGGACATACAGTAACAGGATCATGGGTAGACGGGAACTTTGTGCTTGCAAACAAACATAGCTGGCCATGTGCTTGAGTTAAATTGCTTACCCACATAATGTACATTTCATGTAGCTCTAAATAAACTTATACATAGAGATATACTCACTGGGATTGCCAATCATTTTAGAAACATGGACCCAGGCATCATATACCAGATTATCATCCTTGTAAACCTTCTGTGAGAGGTCATGAAGGTCAGGATATTTACACATGGAAATAAAAAGCTGCTCTTCCATGATGGGAACGGGACATGTTTGTGGTTTCCCTAAGAAAACGTTACAGCGAGCTCTGTGTCTCGCAGCATCTTTCAAATAACAGTATCACCACAACTGCCCCATTCATCTCGCTCAAAAAAACATCATCTCTCATTGCCTCACATTGTGCAATCACTGAATTTGCATTGTTGCCTGTCACTTACTGTGTGAACATGGCTTTGGAGTATTAAATAATGAGGTCAGAGCGTTTAGGATCTCCCATGGCTATAAACAAGGTTTTTGCAGATTTTTTGGGCACAATAGTCTGACACCATGTTATGGGACTTCTGATCAGCTGGGATTCCCCCCACCCCACTATACCACATGCTGCTCATGCACAGTGGTATATCCACAAAAAATTCATGAGCTTCAGTTTATTCTACAATTTTTTTTTTCGTTTGAATGCTGTGGTGATTAACTGGGCCATTCTAACATCTTTATTTTCTTCTGTTCTCTTGTTTTATGTTATGGGCAAACAGTAACTTGGGTAATGATACATTTGCCTCAAATATTAGTTCTTCCTTCAGGGGGGAAAAAATGGATTTCTACCTGAAATTCTACAGATTTTGAGGCTAATTTACAAATCGAAATAAAAAATACAAAAAAGCCTACCATGTTGTCTTGCATTATTATAGTATACAGGTCTTTTCTTGCTTTTTTCCCCTCTCAGGACAAGAATTCATAAGTGATAAGCACACTGGTATGCACCTTTGTAAAGACGAGGTCAAAAAATATTTTCTTAGGCTAGGTCTCCTGTCTTATTCCATACACAAAAACTACTCAAATGACAAGAAAATCCTTTAAGACCAGTAAATAAAGCTTCAAATTTGTTTAGTTACAGCAAAAACATACTTTCACTTCAGTATTATTTTTAGGTTCTGCACCATTTGCTCTGCATAACACACGAGCTGGGTTAAGGATGACTAAAATATGACCATGTGTGTGTGTTGTCATGCATGGATGCTCGACACATCATACAAATGTCACATAATGTGCATTTCTGCATTATCTGCATTAATACATCACTATAATGTCAATTCAACTATTTCTAATTATGTTCCCTGGGGTCAGAATGTAGCATTGTACAAATACCACTGGGGCAGGTGAGGGTTTGTGGATTTTCTTAAGGGCATTACAGTGGAATTGCATCAGTTTTTGACTCGTCCATTTTAATCCTTCAAGTCATTATCATATATTTCACTGAGATCAATGATTAAAATTACTACTTACTCACTCACTGTAATGCTTCATGCTTACAGGGTTGCGAAGAGGCAAGGGAAGCTCTCTCAATTGACAATCGGTGAAGGCAGGGTACACCCTGAACAGCTCGCCAGAACAACACAATTGTTCACACTCACATCCACACCTAGGGGCAATTTAGAAAGCCAATTAGCTTACTGTGCATGTCTTTGGATTGCAGGAGGAAACCGGAGTACTTAGAGGAAACCCATGCAAGCACCTGGAGAACATACAAACTCCATACAGATTCACCCAAGTGAGGTGCACATCCTAACCACTAGGCCACAGTCATGCCCAAACAGTAACTAAATATCATTTTATTCACAATAAAGTGTATTATCTACAGACTTTTTTCTGTTTTATACATTATTTCTGTGTCCCCTCAAACTTAAGGTCTGTGAATAAATAAATTTGACTGAGGCATGAGAATCACAACACACTATTATAGGTCTATTTCTCGTTAAGTTATTTACTGCGTATTTTATGCAGTTAGAGTTATCAGACATTTTGACCAGTCACTTAGGATTAAGCCCAACTCTATAAGCAATTCAGCCTATAAATAACATTGGCATTGTGTGTGTGTTCTTAAAAGTTCAGGAAGTTACATAAATACACAGGCTAAATATTACTGTGTGTATAGTTAATGAGACCTATATTTAAAATGAGTTATACATCATCTGTACTGAGAGGCTCTGCTGAACTTATTTAACTGTTAAAGTGTTCAGTGTCTGCAAATATCTCTTAGAACTGCTGCGTGTAAGTGACACAAAAGTACTAAAGTATGTTTTGGAGTTTTAGGAGTGCACTGGATATTCAGAAATATGGATATGCATTGCATAATCTCGTACAGAGGACATGGTGTAAAATATCAGGAGCACTAATAAGATCCCAAACGGGAACACAGAGCACCTATAATGCATTTTGCTGTATTTATTTATTTATTTTTTTATCGAATACTACTGAGCGCCAATTCAGATCCAGGCACAACTTAAAATATTGACTCCTATATCCCCACAAAGCACTTTAGAAAATTTAAGGCAATGTAGCTTGGGGGATGCAGAACACCCATAATCCAGTTTGTGGGAATAAATAAGATTTAATCTCGGATACTCTTTCTATGCTGTGCCAGAGTTGCCTGAAATTTTTAAAGGGTTTTTTGCATCCAGGGAGGTTTAACTGTAAATTAAATTCCACAAATCAGCTCAGTAGAGATTTATGAATAAACATAATTTAACTATTCAATTATGTATACTTTATTTTAGTGGCTAATCTTGAAATTTCCAGTCAGTGAACAGATTAGGTCTGAGTTTACGTTTTATACACCAATATGTTTTGGGGTAAGAGGCCATCCAAAAGTTTCTAAAAGTTCATAGTAATAATGCACAGTGGTGTAGTGGTTATCATGCCTGCCTAACAGCAAAAAGGTCCTGGGTTCGAGTCCTGAGCTTGGCAAGGACATTTCTGTCTGGACTTTGCATGTTCTTCCCGTGCTTGCCTGGCTCATTGGCTCTTCCAAATTGCCCCTAAGTGTGAGTGTGAACGATAGTGTGTATGTTGGACCTGCACTGGTTTGGCTAATCAGGGTGCACCTCGCCTTCACCCAGTGTTGGCTGAGATAGACTCCAGCCTCTGCATGAAAAATTAGTGAGTGAGATAATAAATGATAAAGTAGGGTTGGGTGGTTTATACTTCATGGAACCCCAATCTGAAGAATCATTGATCTACAACATTCAAAGTACCCATAATGCACGTGTAGGGAATAAGAGTACGGTTTGGGTTCGTTTTGTCTATAATTGACACTTACCGTTAAAGGCATGCTACATATGACAAATATAACCGTCATGATGACCAACAGGATGAGATATTCCACTTCCTGTGAAAGAGAAAACGGACTGCGTTCCTTCCTGGCTGAGGTTCCACGGTGCACCGTGCGCCTTCGGTACATCAGCACCAGGTGGTAACCCGCGAAGCAGTTGCAAGCGGACACGGCGAGCACCAAGAACAGCAGGACGGTGGCGTAGACGTTGGCGAACACCCGGTCCGCTCTTTCTGTTGGGTTCATGTCAATAAAGCACCAGGTGCCGGGACAGTACTGCACATACTTGCCGAACCCTGCGAAGGGCAGGCAGCAGAAGAGCGCGCACAGCGCGTACATGCACGGGATGGCGACGTAGCCGCAGCGCGTGCTCACACGCCGCTCGTACATGTACGGGTGGCCGATAGAGAGGTAGCGCTCGAACGCCATGGCGAGCAGTAGAGAGAGTGTAGCCAGGCTGAAGAAGGTCATGGCGAAGCCGAAGTAGCTACACGCGACTCCTCCGGCGCCCATGGCAATCAGCGTGGTGTTGAGCGCGTGCGCGGCTTGTACGAGAGGGCTAGTCAAGCACGTGCCCATCAAATCGGTGACCACAAGCGCGGTCACGAGCACATGGAACAACGTGCGCCGCTGATGCTCGTGCTGTTTACGGCCGCGCTCTTTCCGTCGCCGCACCTCGAGCAGCAGGAGCGCGGCCGCGTTGCCCAGCACACCCGCCGTGAACATGAACGCGCTTGACACCGGGCTCGCGTTTTTGTCCACAATCCGAGTTTCATTACAGCTCACGGTCTCGTTCCCTGCGAGCATAACGTCCATTCAGGACCGGTAAACGTTTCTTTTAATTTACAGTTGAATTGTTTAGTTTTTTTCCTTATTCAAACCGTGAAAATCCAACAGGTCACCTCCATGAAGCTTCATAAAGTCACTAGTCCCCTGAAGTGACAAGAGAAGTTAAGCACACCAAATGAGAAACTTCATGAAATCCGAAGCGCAGCCTGAATTAAAAAGTACCAATAAAAACATGCGTAAAAGCGATAAAACGTAATTCACGTGTTGTTTTAGCCATAATTTCTCCAAATAATGCACTGTAGTGATGTTCACGTGCGCGCGCTTCTGGTAAACGAGCCCCGTTTGCTCAAGTTGGGAAAAGATGATTGACTGCGTTGCCAGATTAGTGACGTTTTGCTTTTGGGTTTTTTCTTCCCTAAATGCCAACCCCGCCCCTTTTTCATTTATCCACGCCTAGAACTCGAGCTCTGACAAGATATTCAGGCAAGACACCACAGGCTTGACAAGATCTTAGAACATGCCACTAAGACAGAGCAACCTAACTCATGTGAGGGAGGAAAAGTACAGCAGTCCTGGTCTCAGAAATGGGCGTGTTACTTTACATGACAAACACAACTTTGCTGGGGTGTTTGGGAACCCATACAGCTGCATGTCTTAAAACAAAACCAGGATTTCTCGGAAACATTGCACTGCAGAAATATCATATGGTCTCTCAATGACCACAGGTACCTGGGAATATGCTGTAAATTAGCCAAATACCCTTTAATAGCCCCGGAGAGAAATAATGATTTTGGTGATATCCCTGGACCTTGTTATCGCCACTGCCATACCTTGTCATCTTAACTCTTTCATGCATAAAATATTTAGAAACATAATCCCGTTTTAAAGATTTGTATTAACATATAATTGCATGACATAATAATTTAAACTTTTCTAAATAAAACATTGTCCATTTGCAGGAATACCATATCAACAATAAAATAATCTACTGGAAAGTTATTTAAAATTACTAAATAACTAATAATATATATTTTAAATGTTACAAACTAAAATTGTTAAAATGTTGCTGACTAAAATACAACAACAATACATTTGTAATAAATAAAGATTAAATCACATGATGCAGCTGAGTTCTAGGCTTAAAAAGCTGGATATAAAAATAATAATAAAAGGGACACTTTTATATTAATTCCATTTTTTAATTGTAGAATTTTAGCAAGAACATGCCAGAGACATGCTGCATTGAGCGTGACAAATACAAGGTTACCAAAACACCAAAACACTAATCCTGATTTAGGCTACTCTGAAGTACAGGGTGAACTAATCAAACCCTCCATGTTTCAAAGGTAAATGCAAAAAGAAATAATTAAAAGATAATTAAATTATTATTTCGACATATGACTTCTTTCAATACAGTTTTCTTAATCATTATTTGCACACATGAAACAGGCAGGAAATAGGAAGTGTGGTGCTAAGGTCTGTTGGTAGCTTAACCCCAACTTCAACACATTGAACCTGAACTTGATATGTGGTTTTTGCAAGATGAAGCTACATAACACACAGCACGAAGATCACTGGCGTTGCTGAGGGAAATGTTTCCGGACTGAGTGATCGTGTTGCGTGGCAATGTTGGGAGGCCAACCCTTTCTCTAACCTTGTCCATGTGATTTTTCAAATCATAAGTGTATACTCAATGACCCTGAACTCTTGAAGCCCTTAAGGTTGCTATTCAGCAGGAGATATCCGCTGTTCCACCCGATACAGCCTATCGAGCCATGGCCACCTTCGGAAATCACCTCCAAGCGTGTATAGACAATGGCAGCCACTATCTAAGGATGTAAAACATGATGTGTAAAAACTGCACTGAATAAAGTTACATATGTGATAATAATATTTAAATTATCTTTAATGATTTTTTAATTTACCTCGGAAATTTGGGAGTTTCTCGTGGCAGCAGAAATTAGGATTATAGTAGCTATTAAAATTACAGTTATGATGAAATGATTTGGAGATGAGTTGTATTTTCCTTGACTGTGCATAAAAAATGTAATGTTGTTCATTAACGTGTTAAGTATTATCAGACATAGATCACAGTTTGATTCATGAATTACAAGCATCTTTTACTACTCACGAGTATGACCCAAAGAAAGTCTGTTACTGTCCAACCATACCATTGACAACAATAAATCACTTACAGAACAATGAATAGCTCAAAGAAACTTTTGTGCTTCACTTTGTCTGTTTAGTTCAGAAATTAACTCAGCTTTGGCATTATGCTTGATTTTGCCTAGATGATGACCAGAAGACTCCTGACCTTATTCCAAATTTATAATCACTTGCCAGTCTACTGACCTTGCACCAGTTCAAGACAATTGACCGGCTCGTCGATGCTCCATGAAACCATACAGACCAAAGGGTGGTATGCAACTGCTCATCTTCCCTGTTTAAACAGAGACTGTCCCATAGACTGTTGGATGTCAATATCTTCGTCTAGAAAGGCTGAAAGCCTAACCATAAGCCATACTGTTATGTTATGTGGCATTTTATGAGCCACCTCTTGGTACATGGGTGTCACTGTGTATGCTATGAGGCAGATTATGGCACCAGGGTGTCAGAAAGGATTGAGGAGGAGTGAGAGTCGCAAATGTATGACCAGTTCCGTGGTCTACTTTTGAAAGGGAAAAGATTGACTGATCCTCCATTAGGCAGACCAGAATTACTCAATGCTCCATAGACATCTCTAAAACACTGGCGATTCTTCTGAGTTGGAAGTTTTATGGGTATTTGGGTAATTTACAGCATGTTCCTAGGTACCTGCGATCACTATGAGAGCACAACAGTATTTCTGCAGGAAGTTGTTTCATTCAAAAAAATGACTTTGTTTTAGGACATGTGGTTATATGGCTTCTCAACCTCTTCAGCAAAAATGTTTTGTTATGAGAACAGTACTATTCCACCAATGCTCCCATCATTTTAAAATCTTTGACTGTGTTTTCTATGAGGCATGTCGTGGTACCTGGGTGTCATCATGCAATTTCTTCATGTTTTGTAAGGTTATGCCATACTGTCCCTATGTAACTAGCTGTTAGAACCACAGGTACATACATAACTATCTTTATAGAATCATAGACAGTTTACATATGGAGGCTGTAGTACTGTACATAACTAAAGGGGCCATTCACATACCAGGCTTATCAAATAAACATGGAATACAGTGTTATTGCTTGAAAATAAAGTGAATTTGGCCACAATGTATTTCCGAAACCTGCTTACTTCTGTACGTGAGTGTCAATGACCCCTGCATCAGGCATGATGATGTTAATAAACATTGCCATCTTGGGGTGAGTAAGAGTATAGAAAACTCAATCTATGACTTTTCCATTTTCTATGAATCAGTGTTGTACTGTCAAGTCATCGTACACTCGCTAGAGCGATCCATAAGTCATGCAGTATTGTTATTGTTAATGGAAATATAAACAGACACAGAACTAGAACAAGATGTAATACATGCGAATAAGAGGTACTAAGCATGTGAGCTGGGAAACCATTCAATTAATCCAGAATGAACTGATAATTTAAGATAATACACATAGGATATTTACTATTAGTTTTAATTTACTAGTAATTTAGCTAGTAATTTACTAACTAGCTTTAAATATAATCTATAGATTTTTCTCAAATTCTTTTTTTCAAATTCTCAAGTTCTTTTAAAGACATCAACATTTTTGCCACTGTATAAAATCTTTTTGCTAAATGTGCACCAACCAAATTGAAAAACCCTTACCATGATTTCTTACACACACAGCTGTTTTCCATCTGTGAAAATTGGAACCATGTTGTGATACCAAACGATGGGATGAAAAATGAGAGACAAGTTTAGCTCAAGAAAATATTTTAATCCACTGAACCTATATTTTATTGCCCCATTCATCTTTATCCATGCCATGGGATCTCTAAAGCTGTGTACTTTCCATCCAGATGTGTATAATCCAAGTAGATCTAGGCAATCGTTATTCAAATTCAAATTCAAATTCAAATTTTTTATTTGTCACATACAAATTATACACAGTACAATATGCAGTGAAATGCTTTAGTA
>JBCNYG010000020.1:19834665-19849133 GCA_039654305.1 Porochilus rendahli
CGAGCTGGGAATCGAACCCAGGACCTTCTTGCTGTGAGGCGGACGTGCTAACCACTACGCCACCGTGCCGCCCTTTTTTCATTCATTCTTTTTTATATATATTTGGGAGTATCCCTGACTCCATCTGGAGGGTGAGCAATTTAAAGCTAATCCAGTTTATTGAAATCAGTAAGCCGAGATTTGGGTCAGATCGTCCAAAAAAAACAATACAAAAAAAGATTTTAGCTATTTCTTGAAAAAAAAATTCTTTACCATCTTTTTCTTATCTGACTCATACTATCTGTTGGGATTTCAAAAAGGAAACCTCTACAAACATCCATAATTAAAGTATTTTAGATAAATTGTTACATAAATGACTGGTGGTAAGTAAATCACTTAAACTGTAAGTTTTTCTTACATTTGCACTTTTTTATTTCGCTGTCCTCATCACAGTGGACTGGACACTAAAAGACAAAATGAGTAACTGACAAAATGAGTCACCCCCTCCAATTTTTTTAAAATCCCAATCAAGCATCTGGTGGGGGGATTGCTGAGGGTTTGGTTGGTGTGTTTCAGAGTGTTAGTCATTTATTTGCAAGAATTACACACCAGAATCTGACCGTGCTCCATGATGAGGTCAAAAGTTTTTTCCGAAAGCTTTAACAGGCTTTAGTAAGATCAGTATACTGAGGTTAAATATTTCTTCTGTTGGCCAGATCATTTTATTTTAGACGTGCTAAAATAATAAAAGGACCTGGAAAGTTTTTCCATTAAGTCCTCACCCTCTGTTTATCTTTAAATGCTCCAGAAAGGAAACCAGAAATGTTTTGAATAAACCATATGTTATTTTGGAGAATTGTCACAGGGAGACACAGAGTTTTCTGGGTGCTCCAGGGTCGCCAGATGTGACAGTTACATCCTGACTGGGAAGAATCTGTTACTGAAGATAAAATAAATGAATGTCTGCAAAGCAAAAATTGTTTCAAGTTCAAATATTTATGCGTGTGAAAAACATGTTTTTAGAATGAGAGGAAACAAATGCAGTGTTATGAGTGTTATGAATGATTTTTTGCACCGATCATTTCTATCTTTCCAGGTAGCCACCAATGGCATCATTTCACCTCATGACCTTCCTATGGAGAAGCAGTATGTTGATGACGGTTTCCCCACTGAATTCCCAGTTATCGCACCCTTCCTCGCTGACATAGATACCAGTAATGGAAACGGAGCCATCTACTACCGGCTAACTGAATCCCCTACTGTCCTGAATCAAGTTGCTGCTGAGATCCAGAAAGGTTTCCCAGATACTCAATTTATACCAACTCACGCCATCATCGCCACGTGGGAAAACGTGGCTGCTTATCAAGAGGTCACACGCACCTTTGAGTCACCCAGACAGGTGAGGAAAAATCTTTTGGGTACAGTAATGTATTACTATTTAAACAACGAATAAAGATATAAATATGCAAACAAACAAGCAAAAGCTCTAATGATTACCCCTGTATACAGGGTTGCCAGATTGTAGCTTCTGGCTTTACATTTTTCAAATAATAAATCCATAAAAACCTGGTTATGGCAAAATAAGACTGTTATTTCATGATGAAATAGAAATCATTCACATTTTTTGATTAATCCAATTTGGTTTCACCAATGTATGATCTACAATAATCAGAGGTCACATGCCAAAATATCATTAATTTAAGTATTTTATGCATTCTGTCAATGTTTCATTGGTAATAGGGAATTTAATATTTAGTATGTAATAATTAGAAGGGCACTCATAGAGTGCAAGGTACCTCTGCTGAGCACAAATGGATTATTATAACTTTGCACAGTTATAATGAAATGTTTCCCCTAGTGGCCATTGCATAAACCCCACAGACAGGGATTTTTCAGGATTTAGGGATTTTTTCAACATGAATATGCACAGATCATCTCCAAAATGTTACGGATTCTTGCTAGGCCCAAACCGCATCACTTCACCAAGTTTGGTGAAAATTTCTTGAGTAGCTTTTGTGTAATTCTGTTAACAGACAAACAAACAGACGTAGGTGAATATATAACCTCCCCCCCACCAAGCAGACAAATGTTTCTTTTCATTATGGGTGATTGGTCATACTGTATAAAACTTGCTTGTATAAACTGTCTGAGCTGCAAGTCTAATGATACAAAGTTGTAATTAATCTTAATTTGTCACTGCGTAAAAATAAAGATAAAACTAATTAATTAAAACTAAGTAATGACTGATTAACAAAGGGAGCTACTGAGCATGTGCGTATGATGGAATTAGCTGTAGTCAACATGTTTCAATTCACGCAAATGCTTAACAAAGGTTATATACCTGAGTAATAATGAACAAAAGCTGCTCAGATTAAATCTACACCCAGTGGGTATCTATCGTGCAGGGTGAACTATGTGACCCTGAAGCTTTAAGCTTAGCTTTTTAAGGTGTAGGTTATCAGCGCTGGCCGTCAGTCATCTCCCCCGACCTAATTCCCCTCCTCTGCTGTAATTGCAGGCCCACGGGGCACCTGTGCACACATTGCTGTCCGTACTAACTACTAATCTGTCTTGAAATCCCTGCAGCCTCTAATTTCCTCATGCAGCTCACAAGAAAAAGTGGTGGGAAAAAGAGAACATGATGTATTGTGTGTTCTCTTTCTATGCCTCTAATAGCTAGGGATTATCAGCCCTTTTCTTGCGAGAAACTCTCCAGCGCCAGTTGTCCGCATCGAGACTTCGACCTGTCACATGTTGTAAATTAATGTTTTTTCTTTGTTGTGGAGGATCGGATGCATTTGGCAACTGTTTTCGATCTATATGCCGAGGTCATTGGTTGTGGCTAAGAGGCCAGGTTTATAAATATTGATTTCAAGTCCAGATAGTGGGAAAGTATAAGGAATGCTGAACTGAATAAGATATTCTGTTGTTTCTTGCTGTTTGGATCTCACCTCCAGGCCAACAAGAAGAAATAGCTATGCTTCAGATGAAATATTTTCTTTGGTTATTTACTAATTCAGATAACAGCCTAGCTGTTCCTCAGATATGTATAAAGTATAGACTTTACACGGCACATAAACAGAACTTAAGAGATCCGGTCAGCTTGTTGAATCGGAAACGTACTCTACACCACACAGTAACAGCAGGCAATCCATCACATTTTTAGATAACTTTGTGTCGGTAAATAAATTGTTTTACTCTTCCCCAAGTGCTGGCATCTCTTGAAATATGAACAGGTGAAAATATCAATGTTTGAGGTTGCTATTAACCTGGCTGTCTTACTGTTTACACTTCTGTTTACCATTACTGACACTGTGTGCTTGCTGCTCAACAGTGAAGCCATGGGGAAAGCACATCCTCCAGTTAATTCACCGGTGTCCGCTTTTCAGATGCCCTTTTTGGTGGTGTGGGGGTGGCGAATCTAGATGGCCCCATGTGTTTTCTTTGGGGACTCGATCCTTTTTATTGTAGCTGCAGTTTCCGGCCCCCAAACGGCTGCCTCTTGTCTGTCGAAGAGGAGATGGAAGTGGGAAGCCATATGGAGGTGTTATTCCTTGAACAAATAAGCAGTGGAAGTTCAGATCAAGCCAGCCAAGCTTTCTGTCTTCCAACTACGGCGCCGTGCCCTGTGGTATCATCCTGGGGATGTCTCAGTCTTGCCACAAGTGGGTGCCTAATTATTTACAATAACATCTTTAAACAATCTTGTTTATGGGTGTGTTCCTGAAAGGCTTGGAGGCAGTGTGGTCTTGTAATTAAGTATTCGGGGCCGAGGGTTGAGACTTTTTTTTCCGGGGGATGGAGAGGTGTATGCCATGGCATTAGACTGCTGCTTTCAAAGCCATATGCAACAGTTGTTGGGGGGTCCTTCCAGGTTCTTTTGTGATGGTGATAATGGAGGTGAAATTCCAAAGAAGGACGATAGGTGTTTCACACAGATCCCATGTAAATGTGTGTGAGAGAAACAAAGAAGGCATGTAGAGAAAAAGAAGGCAAAGTCAAAGTGGATGTCGGGTCCATGTTGAAACAATACTCTTTTTATGTTAGCAAGTTGATTTGAAAATTAGCATAGCCACCCCTTTGGAAGTAGTGGTCACTCAAAGCCGTCTGTGGCCACAGATCAGGATGGAGGCATGTCTCTGATCTTGGCTTTCATAAACTTGATGACATGATCTTAAAAAGGACACAAGGACCAGGCTGACCAAGTCAAGACAGCACTTCAAAAGACTTCAGAAACCTTTAAAAAAACTTTTAAAAGAGAGTGTGAAATAAGTAGAATGAAGACAGGAAACCAAAGTGGATACATTAGTTGTGCTGCTAAACCAAATAAAACCAATTGTACAAATATGACTCTGGAGAAAAGGCCAAATATGGACTTAGTCCTGGCACAAAGTCTTAGCAGGATTGCTTTGAAACTACCGTTAACAAGTACTAAAAGACACGACAGTTTGTAGTCAGAATAAACTGTGTGGGTCTCTGAAACGTGTTGTTGTTTGAGCTATTCGTTATCCCTTTGATAAACACAAGCCGTGACGGAGCTCTTGTTCCTCAAGAAAACTTGGTTCACCCTGAGGATAAGATAAGGGTCAAATATTTACACTTCAATTACAGGCTGATGCCAATCTTCTCATTCTCATTCGGCAGGTTAACACATTCCAAGCAGTGGTTGCTTACGATGAGGAGAACACCTATGCCCTTTATCTTTACCCAGAGGATGGACTGCAGTTCTTTGGCACGCGTCCCAAAGAGATGTTCAATGTGGAGATTGAGCTGCCTGCACGGGTCGGATTCACCAGGGGAGAAATTCCATATTTTATCTTCTCACGCACTGAGGGACCTTATTTCAGCCTCACCAGCAATGAGCAATCTGTCAAGAACTTGTACCAGTAAGTAATTTAAGCTTGCTCATTAGGGATGGTATCAATATAGACATGTTTAAAATCACTCACAGTCGCTTAATTCTACTATTAGGGCCATGGGGAGGCTGGACCCTATCTCAGCTGAGACTGGGCAAAGGTGGGGTACACCCAGAGTAGCACACCAGAGCATTGCAGGGTGACACAAATACAACCATCCACATTATCCACACCTAGGGGCAATTTGGAACAGCTAATCTGCCTAATGTGCAAGAGGAAACCTATGCAATCATGAAGTGTACTTAACAACACCCCCCACCCCCACCCCCACCCCCCGATGGTACAAAGACATGGGCATTAGGCTAATTGGCTCTTTCAAATTGCCCTGAGGTGTGAGCATGACTGTGAATGGTTCTATATGTTGGTCCTGCAATGGACAAGCGACCTCGCCTACTCCCATATTCGGCTGAGATAAGCTACAGCCTACCTGCAATAATATTAGGAGTAAACAGTTTGACAAGCAAATTAATGAGTGAATGATCTGTAAAGTTTCCCCCTAAGTTTGGGAAGTTCTTACTGCAGGTGATTTGCAAAGGTTGTATTCATTTCTTACATTGTTTCTTGCATAGATTCCATTTCTCTTTTCTAATTGTCTTTAATAATCTTTAATAATCTTCCTTCAGGACAGGTAACACTGGCGTGCCTGGCGTTTGGCTCTTCCATATCGGAAGCGCACACACTTTCAGCAACGTAGTTCCAGCTACAACTTCAGGCCATTTACCCACCGCAGTCCCTAGAAAGCAAGCTGTTGTGTTCCATACCACCCCAGAGTACCCGGCCGGGGAGTATGAGACAGACAACGAGCCTTTCGATGATGAACAAGAATACAACATTGACCCAGATTTCACAGAATTCCCACAGCCAGGCCATGATACCTCTCAATTTAGTGGTCTGAACCAGGAAGCTGACTCAAATCTGTCCGCACTTGACCCCTTCAAAGAGGATGGCACCCTGAGTCCGGACCCTCAGACTGACCTCACTGCTCCTACGGATGTTCCTCAAGAAGAATTCGTTGAATCTGTGTATCCAGTTCCAGAGCACACTCAGTTGGAAGCGTATCCCATCCGCCCTGATGGTCAAGTGGTCAACGTTGAGGAAGATGTCAACTTTGACTCTGGAGGTGAGACTGAAATTGCGAAAATGCAATTATGCTCTTTTTCCACATCTTTCTCATTTTTTAGTTCCTTATTCTTGGCTCTAAATTGGAAGTGCTGTTAAAATCTAACAGCTGTTCCTTTTGTTAAAAATCTCAGAAAGTCAGGGGGTGGGAGGGGGTGTATGAGAGTAAATGCTCTAAAAAAAACTTGTTCAAGGTCAGTGCAACCTGCATTTAATGGCAGTCTCACCGCTTTTACACGTTCTCCTAAAACTTCAGCAGGAGATACTTGAAACAAGTGTTTGTCCATGTGTGATAAGAACCTGCTTTTCTTCAGATGACTGAATGTGAGCAACCCTGAACAACTGCAGTGTAACACACATCCAGATGTCCACTATGGCATGAGCCTCATATTTGGCCCAGCACCAACTGCTTTTCTCTAAATCACTGTTTGCAGCTGTAGCGGATGACAAGAGTGTTTCTCATCTCTCTTGTGGATGACAGATGCCTTTCCTTTAACAGCACTTAGGCACAGAGAACATCTGAATTCATTGGCCGGTTATAGGATGTGGAATTGATGCTCTTGTAAATTTGGTAGCTCCTAACATATCATTATATCACTACTTAGGTTCATGTGTAAACATGCGTCCATTATTCCTTGTGTTTACATGTTTATGCATGGTTAAGTTCTGTCTCTTTCTATTTCCGGTTCTTCTTTTTCTCTTCAGTGATTCACTATTCCATTGAAAACAAGGAGACGTGCGAACGTTTCCAGCAAACCTGCAGCCAGAATGCTTACTGCATCGATTACCAATCGGGCTACTGCTGCCACTGCCGTGCTGGTTTCTATGGAAATGGACGCTATTGTCTTCCTGATGGTGAGTTCGGAAATACCAGTTTGGATTTGGTTAAATAAACAACTTCAGCTGGGTAAAAAGAAAGGTTTTAGGTAGAAAAAAATTACCTTTTTTGGTTAAAGAAAATAAATTATGTTTGGAATAAGACAAGACTTGTTATTGGGTGTACAACAAATTAGGTTTGAATTAAATGTTTATTTAAGTGCCTGGACTGGATTAGCTGATATGAAGATAATTTTACAGCACTTGGCTCAAGTCCATTAATTTGATTAGTCAAGCCTTTTTCCTGATGTTTGCTATTTGTTTTGTGTGTATCACTGCCATCGTCTGTGTTTGCCACATAAAAATTTGAATTCCTAGTTGGAAACGGGTAATACAGTTGTGTTAGTGACATCCTCTGGAGTATGGATACTTTTCATAAAGTGTACTGTAGAGTTACTGTATTTATCTGTATATAAATATGAAAAATAATCAAAGGAAAATTAAAAGGATGATGGGAAATTTTTTACTAGAAGCACTTTTAATGGAAATGTATAAATCAGTGTGAGGTAGCTAGAAGGGTAGCTAATGTGCTAGAAGTCTTCTTTGGGATTTGTTATGGCTAGATGACATGTTGTTTCCAAAATGTCACAATAAAATGGTATATTTCAATACTGTTTAGCTTATAATGATAATTTAAAATACTCACAGAATCTAGACACAATATTATAACTAATCTTTTTCATTTTTATTCAGTTCAGTTTTATTTGTATAGCGCTTTTTACAATTGGCATTGTTGCAAAGCAGCTTTACATAGTAAAAGTGATTTAAACAGGAATTTAAACATTTTTCTTTAATCCCTAATGAGCAAGCCTGCAGCGAAGATATAATTATTAATAAAAAATATACACATGCCTTTAATTTCAACAGCTACTTTCAGTTACTTCCTTCTTCATAACAGCATTTCCTACTTTGCAGAAAAACACAACTTCTATTTATTTTATTTGTTTTGTGTTTTAAAAGGTGAAAAGGAAAAAAGTCAGCTTGAGTTTTGGTAACAAAAGTATGGAGGACCCTAAGGGTCATGGCTGGAAATTTTTGCATTCTTTGGCAATAACCCCAACCATAATCCTAGCTCGCCCTCACAGTAAAGAATGGGCTATTATTATTAGAAAATGTAAAAGGGGGCTCTGAAAAAAAAAAGATCTGGACTAAAATGTGGCTCGGGTTTGTTTGTTTAAAAAACGACAAAAAGTTAAAGGGTGGATATTTGAATTCAAATAGTTGTTTGCATTTGGTTTAAAGATTGTAGCTGCCTCCTGTTTTTCTACCAAAATTCTCAAGTGTTTTATGAATCACTAATGAATCACTAATGTTATTCTTCACCGTATGAAAATGTATGTTTCCGTATTTTGAAATGTTTATTGAGTCAGATTTAGTTCATGACCAAACGCAGCCTCATTACACAATATCACCTTGTTTACAGGTGGTACTTAGGACCATGAAACTTATTTTAAAGGTCTAATATCGAATTAAACTTTAAATCTTTCAGAATCCAAATAAAACATTCTTATTACTCATTTCCTATTTCACACTTTAGAGTTGAGTCACCATATTAAACCTGTAATGAGGTTAACTACCTGTGATTACCATAAAAAAAAGTATATGAAAGTTTTTAATCAAGCTTGAACTCCAGTCCAAAAGTGTTTGGGCTTCACTGAATGACTGCTGAGGAAAATCTTACTTGGCAGTAGGATATGTGTGTGTGTGTACAGAAGGGGCTTTGTGTGCTCTCAGGGAGTGTGTGGGTTGAATGTGGAGAGGAAAAGCGGATACAGCACAGTTTTGTCACCAAACACAAACCTGCACCTCTTTCTGGTCGGAAACAGTTGTTCAGCGCATGTTGCTTTTTTTTATCCCCTTCTCAAACCAAAGACCACTCCAGAAGAAAAAAAATTAAATCATAAATACAGATGAATTATTCATGAAAAATAGAAGCATATGGACCAAATGTTCAGACAGTAACACGGACAAACAACTGAAAAATTAAACTCTAGTTGCCTCTAGACAACTCAAAATGACTAAGGCAATACCAGAATGGTTTTTTATCCCTTTCTTCTTCTTTTCTTCTCTCCTTTTACAGGCGCTCCTCAACGAGTAAATGGAAAGGTCAGTGGGTTGGTTTCTGTGGGTTCGACCCCAGTGAGATTGGACAGCATTGACCTGCATGCTTACATCGTTGTGGGTGATGGTCGAGCTTACACGGCCATCAGCGAAGTTCCGGAGCCGTTGGGGTGGGGACTAATGCCTGTCACGCCCATTGGTGGCCTTTTTGGATGGCTCTTTGCCCTCAAGCTTCCCAACAGCCATAATGGCTTCAACATAACTGGTAAGGATGTAAGAAAATATTTTTGGACACTAGTCAATCATGCCCATATGTGGGACTTCCTCAATCCCTAACATGACAATGCCCCAGTGCACAAAGCAACTCCATGAAGACATGGTTTTCCAATGTTCAAGAAGAACTTGAGTGTCCTACATACAGTTCTGAACTCAACCCAGTTAAGTATAGTTGAAATGAACTGGAGCGCTGACTGCACTCTAGGCCTCCACACCCAATGTTAATGCTCGACCTCACTAAAGCTCTTGGATGAATGAGCAAATCCTCCCAGTCACACTCCAACATGCAGTTCAGAGCCATACCAGAAGAGTGGAGGTTGAGAATGGACATAGGCAGGAATTTACTGTGTAAAAATCACATAAAGGTGTTAACAAGCTTTTGGTTGTATGCTATATCAGTTTGACATACTGGTAGGAAATCTCAGATTAACAGTGTTTCAGTCTGGAAGCGTGTATGGTACTGTCTACATTTTCATAGAACTGCAGACTATTTACTTTCAATATGGTCCTATGTTAGCAAGAGCAAGATTCACACTGGTGTATAAAATTTTTATTTCATGCTGCATGCACCAAATGGCATTAAAAAATTCATACATTTAATGTAAAATAAATCTGAATGCTTTGATTCTAACATCCTTGGAAAAGTAAAATTGTATTTATTATAATTACGATTACTGCGATGGCCTGGCGAGCTGTCCAGGGTGTACCCCGCCCTCGCCCAGAGTCGGCTGAGATGGGCGCCAGCTTCCCCGTGACCCTAATTAGGATTAAGCGGTTCGGAAAATGAATGAATGAATGAATAACAAACAGCCATACGGACTGACGGTTTCTGACAGCAAGACATAAGAGAATGTAAAAAAAAAAAAAAAGTTTAAATAAAAGGTGCATCATTTCCTGATTATAGAATGACCCACGGACTTCACCAACACCGTCTAGACGTGCATACTGAATCATTAAACTTCATGGTGTTGGATGAATCATTGCGCTCATTAAAATGCCAAGAACACTGTTTCTTCTTCTGAAACACACTTTAGAATTTTTGTTAAAAAAGTCAGACATGGAGCTATAACAGTTCTCTCTAGGGAATGGGAGGATTTAACATTAAGTAGAGAATGGTGTGGTGGGGTGGGGGGATGGGGGGGATTTGCAAATCAGTCGATATCAGCACAGAGTTGGAAAGAGAGCAAAGTGTGTGTATGAAAAGCTATTAGTTTATTACTTCACCTATTCAAGGCTAAAGAATTAGCTGGAGAGAGCATGTACGTACTGCACTTCGCTCATATTCATCACATTCGTTTCCTTCATACAGAAGGAGATTTTCTTGTGTCCTTGAAAAGCAACACATTTGATCACTGAAACCAGCATTCAGAACTCACCTCGATATAACCTCTGTAGATGAACCTAAGTAATACTGATGATAATTAAAGAGATTTTACCAGCTTATAAGTGCAAGCAAGTATTCCAGAGGACCAAATGTTAACACGACGAGAAAGCAGATAGATAGTGCTCCTGCGTGACCTTGAAAATTGCTCTGGGATTCTTCAGTGCTTCTCTGCACTCATTGCCAGACTGCATGTTCGTGTCACGTTAGTGCCTGCTGGGTGGCCACTGAGCCACATGCTCCCATTAAATATTTAAACCCATAAAGCCCGCCCAGAGGGGGTTTGAGCTTCTACATCTGCCCAGAACCCTTCCCGAGTACACCTCGAGATTGCTTCTCGGTGTGCTCCGACATCTCATCATGGACTCCGTAGAAAAAGAAACACAATGCTGGAGTGAAGGAGTAATGACGAGCCAGTGGGAAGGTCAACGCTTGGCTGAGTCGAGAGACGAGGAAGGACAAACGGTGAAAGAGGAAAGCAGGCTGCGGGGTGGTGTGGGGGCAGGTGAGCGTTCACCTTCATCTCGGCAGGGGCGGGAATGAGTGTCCTCGCTCCGGATGTGGACAAAGCGTGGGGGGAATGTTAAACACTAAAAAAGTCAGAGAGCAGACAGCATCAGCTCACCTCACGGCCTTGTGCACTCTGCTTGATGCAACGTGTCCAACCTTGCCCCAGTGAGATGACACGGAGGTGCTGCATTTATTAGTGACCGGGAAGAGCAGAATGGTACCAGCAGAGTATGTTAAAACATATTTAACACAACGTTAATTACGTCGACTGTTATATTCAAACATATTAAAACATTTCAAGCTGATCCTTTTTTTTTTTCAAGGTTAATTTGTTGATTTTTTTTTTCTTGACCCAACCCCCGAATAATAATAATCAGTGGTCCCGTCAGACGACAACTATTAATCATGGAGGGAGAAGGCAAGTGCATGCTTCCCCTAAGGCATAGGTGTCAAACTCAGGCCCACAGGCGAATCCGTCCCGCCTCCTCTTTTTATGTGGCCTGCAAGAGCGTTCAAAGACTATGATTATCGTACATTCTTTGCATCAACCATTACCATGAAACCTAATTCATCATCCTTCCTCTAGGTGGCTGCAGCCTATTTCAAGTAAACAGCCAGTCAGTCATGACTCAAGGATTACATGCTAGCTTGCCGCTGTTAACCCCTGATTATTTGGCCTTCGATCACCTTTAAATTTAGTGATGCCACCTTCAGTGAAATTGAGTATGAGCATGGGCAGCAGATTCCCTCTCATGGAGGCGGCCATCTTACACCGCCATGTTGCTCTAGTAGCTCAGGCTTCATTTGGTTGCGATCTGGAACCTCGCCTCCAGGTGCCGCAGGAAACTGCTAAATCCTAAGCACTCTACCTTTGTGCGTACATTTTCATTTCATTTCATTTTCTTAGTCCTACTAGGGCCATGGGGAGGCTGGAGCCTATCTCAGCCGACCGTTGGAGAGGGCGGCGTACACCCTGAAGAGCTCGCCAGTTCATGGCAGGGCCAACACTCCCACTACCATTCATGCTCACACTCACAACTAAGGGCAATTTGGTAAAGCCTATTAGCTTTATGCACACGTCTTTGGACTGTTGGAGGAAACTGGAGTACCCGGAGGAAACCCGTGCAAGTACAGGGAGAACATGCCTACAGAAACGCCCTTTCTGAGTTCGGGACTTAAACACTGGAACTTCTTGGTGCGAGGTGGACGTGCTAAGCACTGAGCTACCCTGCCGTCCAAATGTGCATAGATCCCAAAAAGAAAGAAAGCTTTTATTGGCAAGGATACAAGTGGCAATTGTGATAATCAGGAAAATGCTGAATATCTGTTTGGATTAGCAGCCAGCTCAGTAATCGGTCCACCCCTAATTAAATTATATATTTTAGGGTTTGATTTAATAAGGGAGATGGAAGAAGCAGGTCTGAGCTTTACTGATAGACTGCTCCAGAGTCTTGGCACAGTGACTGCAAAAGCACAACAAACGTTAGCCGAGATTTTAGCTAAGATTGAGGAAAGTCAGCAGTAGCTGTAACGGTGGATGTTCATCATAAGGACTGTGGGGTTAGTTTATTAAGGGCTTTAAATACAAGCAATAGTAACATATACTGTATTGTAAAATTCACCGGAAGCCAGTGAAGGGAAGGTAATACTGTGGTGATATGATTCCTTTTCTTTGTGCTGGAAAATACTCGGTGCTTCTCTTCTCATCAGATGTGAAAGACCTGAAAGAACTTTAGTACGTTTTTTTTTCTTTTTTTTTTCTTTTTGCCTTCAAGATAAGAACCCGTTGCATTATATTTGTCAGTCGTGAGCATTCATCCTGATTCAGTCGAGTTTCGGAGCACTGGGAATACTGTAACGCGCTCAAGCTTCTTCTGAACAATTCAAACACCTCTCTTCACAGTACATTTCTCTTCAAAGTACTCAAAGTGTCCAGCTCGGCCAACGTACTTATAAAATACTCATCCTGATCCATTTTCATCAATGAACAGGAAAAATGTCTGCTGGAACGTGGAACAAGAGGTCAATGTTGTTGTATTATTTAGGTCTGTGTCACATAAACGGTACTTTCATTCAACGCTACTGATTTGAAATGGTTTCATGACAAGATGTTTAAAATACACAATACCAGTTATCCAGCAGAGACCCCTGCCTCGAGTGGACAGGCTCTAAAGTACTTGTGGACATGGCTGAGGGTCCAAGCTGTGCAAGGGCACTTGATATTCATTATGGGTGGAACCGGAGTCCTTTAGCGCGGTCCTCTACAGCCTCGTCGGTGCAGTCATACGGCACCATCAAAGCCTCTCTGCTTTGATCAACTCTTCAAAAGCCTTTTTTTGGCCGCCGCGCAGTGCCTGCTTTCTGACAGGCCAAGATTTCTTCTATCCGCGATTAAACACTTGCTCTAATTCACTTTATCCATACCCAACCTACTTTACCACTACACACACACACACACACACACACACACACACAGATGTGTATATATATATATTTTTTCCTTTTAAAGGAGTGTGGCGGTTGTGTTTTCTCATGCATGCGTGTTGTGTTTAAGACCATACTAACGATGCTTCATAAGAACAGTATGACAGAGGGAGTATGTGTAAGTACTTAGTGCTTATAATACCGCAAAATAATTATATTTATGTTCTGCTTCTTTAGTTTGCATCCTTAGATTTTGCATTTTTTTGGTTTAACTATAAAAATCCAGTATTTAGTTTTAAAAGCAGTTCCTGCATTTCCCTTCAGTTCAAAAGACTAAATAAACCCCAGTCAATGCACAAGTCAAAAACACAAGCCTCCATATTTATAAGTATATGAATAAGCCAGCAGCCCCACAACCTAATAAATATAACACTATAAGAAAGAGGTATCCAGACTGTTGGGAAGCGATTGCTGTGGGGCATGGGTAAGATTGAAAATACCAAAAAATTAAATATTTAACGGATTGTATCAGACTTGCCAATGCCTGTTATGCATTGTGCATTTAAAACGGCTGGAATGTACTTCAAAATATACACAGAAGTACTTTCATAATACTTTCATAATGTTTTTCATAATAAATAATCAGATGTGCTGAACTTTTACACACTATGAGAATACAGATTTAGGAACTGCTTTTGTTGACCTTATCCTGTATATAATACATCTGCTGTAAGGTGAATGTTGCATCGATTGAAACATAAATAAATAAGTAAAATAAATTAATATATATATATATATTGCCCTGTGATGGCCTGGCGAGCTGTCCAGGGTGTACTCTGCTCTCGCCCAGAGTTGGCTGAGATGGGCGCCAGCCTCCCCGCGACCCTAATTAGGAATAAGCGGCTCAGAAAATGAATGAATGAATA
>JBCNYG010000020.1:19854283-19878427 GCA_039654305.1 Porochilus rendahli
TTCTTTTACATGCCTTTCACCACAGACAGTGAGAGACATGGCCGGCCTTTGATAACCCAGTTAGCTGCACTGGGGGGCAATACATCATAAAATAATTTAACCAAATCATCACAAATCGATCCCACGACCCCAAACGCTCATCAAATCCCGGAGATTACGGACATCGTGCCCCAGTGTAAAGCCAGGGTTACTCTAAGCGTAATCATCGCAGCTAAATGCCCAACCCAAACCTTAACCCTGACCCTGACCTAAACTTCATTCTAACCTGAACCCTAAAAACAAGTCTGAACCCTCAAACAGCTCTGAGGATCAGCCAAAAAAATCATGTGCACATATTCTCTCATGACATATTCTTATGAAAAAACATTAAAAGCAATTATTTATCTGTTCTTGCGCAGAATGAATTTGTTGTCATTAATAATTATTTGTGTTTTCCGAGAATCCAACAAGCCTTTTGAGAACAGCCATAAGTCCCAACAAAAACAAAATGGGCTCAGAACACAATTCAAAAACAACACCCAGCTGCACACTGGAAGCAGAGTGTTGTGCTCGCCGTTGTCCTTGTTCCCATAACAGGAGGGTGAGGCAAAGACAGGCGGTGTGTGATCAGGTGCTCCAGTAATTACCAAACTCAGCCAAGCCCAACCGAGCGTAACATGCACACACAGCTTCCCTGCTCAAACCGGCATCTTTTAAAAGTGGAGCCAAAACCTAGCACATGGGTGTACCCACTCATAATCATGGTAACCCGTTCAGCTTCAAAAGAACCTTAATTACACAAACCAAGTCATAATTCTGGAATTCAGGCTGTGAATGTGGAATCAACTGAAACGGTTTCCATGGATCAAGGAAGTACAAGACGTGGGAATAATGAATGAAAAGCAAAAGGGAAAAGAGGTTGCAACATCCAACACCCCATCACTCCTCCTTACTTCCTATCTGTACAGGAAACAGCCAGTTGGAGGAAATCCTCAGTATTATGAAACTGCAGCACTTTAAGTCAAGAGTCGTGCAAGAGTGAAATTTAAGCCTTATCTAGTGTGATACATATGGACAAAAACAACATGGAGAGAAATTATGGGGTTGGCCTGATTATGGAGTGGCCTGAAAGCACTGATTACTAGTGTTGACATTGAAGCGGTAGTGCAGTCAGCAGAACACACACTGATACGACAACGACAACGAACAGAAAAGCTCTGGCACGAAAAATATAACAGCACTTAATAAAAGCACATGATAAAGATAACAGCTGATACGAACTGTTGTGTCTTGTGAGCGCCACAGTATCAACGGCCCACGAGCGGTTCTGATGATTCAGTCAACAGTGATGATCATTTTTACCCAGAATATTCACTGAGACTTTTTTTTTTTTTACAGACATTCTGTGCAACTTCAATACAACCAAGCCACGTACTTCAAGCGCTCCCGAGCGCTCCATGGGCATGGAGTGTGATTCTGATGGCTGTCCCATGTCCTTATTTTATACATGAAGCTGAATAAAAAAACATTAAATAAAAAAATAACAAGGAAAGTTTTGTTCTGTGTTTAACCCACCCAAAGTAAACACACACGTAAACAGGGAGATAACACACAGGAGCAGCAATTCAATTCAATTCTGATTTTTGGGGTGACGATTCGATTCAGAATCGATTCTCGATTCAAACCAATTTTTGATTCATGACCATTACAAACAAAGGGAACCAATTTCACCAGTAACTGCATTCTTCTGCAAGCCAGGAACATCTCTTCTATAAGAAAGAAAAAAATCATATTAGTGGACGACTGGTTTTGTAGATGTACTGATCCGCTTTGCAGCTTCAGAGTTGGTTGAGAGTTTAGTGAAGTGATGGAGTGTGCGTTCGTCAGGGGTTGGTCCTGCTGTTGCTCCGGTTCTTTTAGCGCCGAGTGATGGCGTAAGATGTGGGCTCGAGGATTTGAAGTGTTCTCGAAATACTTGACTTTTATTTCGCACACCAATTTTTTCAAGCTCCTTCTTATTTCTTACCCGGAAAACTGTAAAATCCGAAGTGCACCCCAAACATTTGCCTTCAGTGAAGACGGCGCTGGCTGTATTTTCTTTTCTTCATCCATGGCTAAAAGCTAAAAGCTAGTTCTGGAGCCGCAGCTCACTGGAACATTTCACGACGGAGGCCGTGTACGGACAAACGGTAGGCGCAGTGAGTAAGGTTGTAAATGTTGGGAAAAAAATGTTTGAAAAATGATGTAAAGATCCGTTCTTGAAACTATCGATCAATTCAGAAGGCTAATAAATAAGAACCATGATTCAGAGGTGATTTGATTTTTTTCCGGCACCCCTAGTGGGTAGCCACACTGCGGTGCCCAGAGAGCAGTAGGGGATTAGGTGCCTTGCTCAAAGGCCTTTCCACTATGAAGGTGGAGGACGGGGAGGAGCTGCCCCACCAACACACATTTTTCCTGCCTGTCAGGGAATCAACCCAGCGACCTTCGGGACGAATTACACTTTTCTAACCTTTAGGCCATGGCTGCCCCTAAAATGAATAAAGTGGGAGGAAAAAAAATAATAAATTTATTAAAATGGAGTTCTGGCATTATGTTTCACATCCATGATAACTGCAAAAACACACCAGGTGTCTTTAGATGACACACAGACCTGCGCTAATATATTGTACCCGGATCAGCTAGAGAAAGGCGGTAAACAGAAAACTCAAAGTTAACCTTGACGATGTAGAATACAAAGACCGTGCACCCAACACAGTTAATTATAGCCATCACTGCAAATCGGCAGCAACTTCCAGTAGTGGTAAAATCATGGGTTTCCCTTCATTCATTAGCAATAATGAGACCTAGAGACTTACTATGGCTCGGTTTGCTCCTCTCTCGCTCCTAAAACGTACACCGTCATGCTTAATTGTTAAGCTGCATGTGGCTCAGCATTCCAAGTCCCTACAGAAATAACAATGGGATCTTTGATCATGTGCATCCTGATATAAAATGTACCTGCAGGTTTTATCAATACTGGTGTTCGCTTTTATGGCTCTCGATTGTAGAGGCTGGGTTGTGATGCCCAGTGAGTATGACTCACTGTTATATGGCTGAATGTTTATAAGCTTTGACCTACTCACTGTACAACTGGATTACAGGTTCATAAAATTCATTACAAATGGACAAAATATCCGTATTTTTGTATACTGAGACTAAATTTTCTCAAAACAAAAAACAAAACATGTCACCAGCAGATAATATCCAGCAACTACAGAGAATTGGTGTATGAATATACATATAGTACAGTATAAATTATACACACTACAGTATACAGTACATATATATATATATATATATATATATTTTTTTTTTATTATTTAAGCACACGGTACTAAACCATAATAAAGACATCTGTTAGCAGCGCCACCATTATGCAGTGCCTACACGATTTCCACCGGGATGAAAATCGGTATATCAATTGACTGTTGTCACATTTAATGTGATAAAACATCCACAAGACATTTCTCTGAGCATCTACATTACAGCAGATAAAATAAAGTCCCTTGGTTATCAGTTTTTATGGAGTTATTTTCATTGCCAGCATTAGTAAGTCAGTTTCTCTGTGAACAAAACCCTGACCACACCAATGCATGGATTTTCACCAAACTTGATGTGGACGCTACGCTACCTGAATTCAAAACATGACTTGATTTTGCAATGTTAAGGTCAAAGGTCAAGGTCAGCGCTAGGTCACAAATATTTGAAGATACGAGTGCTTATAATGAGGCGCAATATGCCATTACGATGGAACACTCATAGGAAACCATACATGGACTTTCAAAGCGAATAGTTTAAACTCCTTTCTGTTGAAGACTCTCATTTCAGGAAACGTACTATTGATAAAAAACACTGACTCATATGATACCTTACATAAATATTAAACATTTTCTAATGCTGGAATTAGAACACTCAATATTGCTGTCTTTCACGATGGACACTATGTCAGATCAGGCAGTCATAGTGCTATAAATTCTTGTCGTCTCTTGGTCGAGAGATTGGTAATAGTACAAGTTTGAATCCAACTGACAATCGTTCACATCGGTCATGGAGAAGGGTCAGGAAACTGTCAGTCATGACTCCAAAATAACTGTCAAGAAGCGCATTGTAGGAACTGTCAAATTACATAAGAAAACAAATGATATCATGTAGCATATCAGACTGATATCATATTCTATGATTACATCACACTACAGTCCCTTACATACAACATTCCAATCTTTATATTAGCGCTCAACAAAATGGTATCAACAGCACGCTGAATTCATAAAGTCTTACTCCAGTATTACAGAGAGCGTCACCATATCGTCATTTATACAATTCCTTTCTAAAACAACACAGCAGAATTCTTAATGTGACTGGTACCCCAAATATCGACACACAGGAGTCTATCAAAAAGCTAGATAATTGTGCTCGACTGAGTGCAAACATAAAAGGTTCAGCAAATGATTAAATACACTGCCAATAAACAGAGATTGTCCCAAGACTTAACCAGCGAATACTTTCTTAAAACAAAAAAGCATGCAAAAATAGCCATGCAAAGCTAACCAAATCTTTTCAGCTGCTTTCAACCAGCATCAGAGCTCCAAACCCAGCAGCTTGCTGCGCCATCTTCTTTAAAAAATTTTTCATGTTATTGCTGTTACTGCCCAACTGCTATTGAACTACACTGCACTGAACCAACACAGACAACCTCAACCTCCAAAACAATGATTACTGTTTAAAAAGCTTTGTGCTTCCCGTATTGTTTGAAATTACATAATAACCAATAATGTCCTCCGATTTTAAATATGGCTCCAATAAATAAAAAAATCATTAAAATCACTTAAACAAATTAAAAGAATTTTTCCATGAACCCTGTCCTTTGTGTTTACGTAACGCATTAAGACCGTATCCTGCCAGACATCATGTGGTTTAACGCCACGGGTTTTTATCAGTAGAAAGCTTGCTCATGTTGAACATGAAGCTATGAATGATAACACATTCTTCGACTGAAAAGCAGGTTTGGTGCCAGTTTAAAGTCTAGAAATGCTATAATTAATAACACATATTGCATTATTAAAATATTTTGACACGAAGAAACTGTCGAGAGCCTGTAGTGTTTTCATTTCTTATCAATGCCATATAGTTTCTTTTGGGTCAGAAGTTACAGCAAGTGTATTGATTTGAGAAAATGGGTAACAAGACAATTATAACAGAACATAAGCTGTAAATAAATGCTCCCATTACTCGCAAAAATGCCCCCTCTGAACCCATGAGCGTCTTCTCCTCTGACTCAATCCTTATAGCCCTATGGGCTATTTTCAGAAAAATGTACACAATAACACATTTTCTGTAAAGAAAAACAGCATCTTATGCTTTAAGTTGAAATAATATACAATGACCTTATATAGAATGCTAATAATATTGTTTTCTGTACATAACCGATCAAAACTCTCACGTAAACCCATAGGGAGATGGCCCACTTTCTTTTTGGTCATTCTTCCATTGGTAATGGCAAGGAAATTTTGCACTTTAGTAGATAACATTTCCCATGGAAAGAATTGCTTAAGTACTATTATTAGTTTCCAGAGTGCTTCCACTGAGCTCCACCAAACAGTTCCACATTTGCAGATACTTCTGTATAATGACATTTCATGAATCCAAAAAGCACTGTGTACTAGACACCTCTTAAGCAGGAATAGGAAAGCATTAAGAAAAAACTAACTACAGTGCTCTTCATTTTTCAAACCTGCATGCACAACTTTCACGTTATGTATTAACTATCCATAGTTTATAATATTATATATTTCTCAATCCTGCAATCATACACCACACACCCAGATGAACCCAGAAGCAATCTGAGGACGGATTTGAGGGCTCAATAGTATGAAACAACCCTAAGATAAAATTGAACGTTCAAGTTTTGACATCTAGAAATTGGAAAGCAAATTACAATATACCAATTAACGCCTTAATCAGATTTTTAATGCTATACCAGGACTTTAGACCAATAATCTGCATGTATAGTATATGTATACAGTAAAGGTAGGAGTTTTCAGCTGTGAAAGGTCTGTGCATACACGCCAATATAACCAGATCTGGGTGTAAAAACAGCACTAAACCTACAGAATGTGACCTCTCCCAAATAATGGGAATAAAAAAAATGTAATTAAAAAAACGTTTCTGTCTGTTTGACAAAATTATAAACATTTTGTAAAACAGACAGACAGACAGATGGGTTTTACCACAATACATGACAAGGCACACAGGAATGATGACTGTATTACCCAAAGTGCGTTCATACACATTGAATAAATTTATCACTAAACTGACTTATCTGTCATCATCACTTCATCCTGTAAACATCATCAGGATTTTGGTCTTGTTACTGCAAATGATGACGTTCACTATGATGAGCTAGTAAAATAAATAATACAGTAAGCATGCTGTGAGTTTAAAAAGTCTTGGGGGAGAAATGCATGTAGCATAAAAAAATTTATGTAGCATAAAAAAACAGGATTACTACCTTACGACTGCAGTGAATGTGATTTAATAATCTAATACCGGAAAGTAAAGAGTAAAAGAAGTTATGAGCTACAAGAAGAGTTGGTGAGAAAGTTGAAAAAAATAACAACCATCTGTCAGACAAAATATTAATAATCTGTCAGACAGTAATATTTACTAATGTCACGATTTCCAGTGCAGGGATCGTTGACACTTGTGTACAGGAGGATGAAAATGGTTTCAGAAAGACACAGTGACCGATTCTATGTTATTTCCAAGAAATATCACTGGATTTCATGTTTATTTATTATTTATATGGATTTCATGTTTATTTATTATTATTTATTAGTCTGGTAAGTGAACGGCTCTTTTAAACTAAGTTCACACATCTTTAACAGACCTGGGTGGGTTTTGTTTTTCCTGCTGCTAAATGAATAAATAAATAAAAGTTCAGACAGACACCAAAGCTACAGGACGGTCAGACAGGATAAAAAGCAGATTTGTTTAGTTTGCCAGCAGGACAACTGGGCTGCTGCTGGTCCTCTGGCTGTGCAGGTTCACACAAGATGAAGTGAACTGAACAATCTGGGGAGAAGCTTCTGTACCAAACCAGCACATGGATCACCTCAACATCGTGCCATCATATTACACATCACTTCAGTCATATTTTCTGAAGAGCACGCATGGTGATTTGCCAGGATGCCTGTGCTATCAGTATTCAGGGTTATCATGCATTCACACATCCGAAGCATCACATGAACTTCACAAAGAGCAGGTCGATTCAGTACATGTACAGCTCGTGTGCATTGGTGATGTCTGGTTTTGTGTGAATGGAGGATCTCACTAAAATGTTCTTGATAATTCACCAGCCTTTCTGAAACACTACCAAACATTACTGCAGCTACTTTCAAGGGCTGAGAACCGGCTGATCCCCCGAACCTTTCTCAGTTTAACAGCCAGCTATTTATTTATAATTACCTAACAACATTCAGCGTGCTAGACAGCTAGCTACCTAGCCAAAAAGCTAACCAGCCAAGCCAGAACAATTAAAGCCAAATGACACCTGACACTAGCTAGCATCGCCACCTGACCGACTGTTCACTAAATATCACAATGTACACTGAACATATCCACAATCCCTGAATTAAACCATGAGCCTGAGTCGTCCCAGATTATCCAGAACAGACCGTTTGATTCAGGGAAACAATGGGCACACCGTTGCACGGCTGTTATATTTATTTGCGGCTAGCTAGCATGCTAGCTCTCCCGTTCACTCACTCGTTGGTCCTCGCCGTGCACCTAGCCACCTAGCTAGCCTGCTAAGCTAATGCACGGTCCTGTCAGTGAGTGGCAGCCTCTGTCATAGCACCGAAGCTCACCTAAGAGTGACCGGAGATGCTTCAAGCGGGTCAAAACATCCTTCTTTGGGTCCAGAACTTTCTGTGTAGATTTCTTGACGTCTCCATAACCCCTTCGAGTGAACATTCCGCTGTAAAAGTCAATTTTGGAGCCCTTTTACCATTCAGTCGGTGTCCTGTACACCACCACTCTCCCAGCTGCAGAACGCTTGACTGGTGTTAATCCAGCGACCGCCTCTCCGCGGTGTGTAAACACGGAAGCGCTCAGATGTCGCTCTGGACAGACATCCCCCATGACACCGCCCACTAGCCCCGCCTCCGATGACCAGAACAGGCTGCTGTCCTTTGAAACTTTCTCATCATGTAATACCTTACAATTACACAAACGTCCTAATAATAACAGTAGAACTATTACTGAATGTTTATTATTAGCATGTTCCACATAATAAAATAATACAGCTGGACATCAGTCAACTATTCCACCAGATTTAATCTACCTAAGCAATTGTAGTAATATCACTGTCACCACTACTCCCCAGCCTCCTCACCAACATCAACACTGTGATACATACTGCTACACCACCAACACAAACACCCTTACAAACACTATCACAACCACCAACTCATACACCATCACCTCCTCCAACGACAACACCATCACAATTAACTATCATCGTCACTACAACTTCTACATCAACACTATCACTACCAACACCGCATAATGCTACACCAACACAAATACCCCAACTCCTCATTATCACCCCAACATTATCATTATCAACACCATTCCGAACTTCTACACAAATGTCAACACTATCACTACTAACACCACCAACACCTACACCATCACTATCCATTTCCAACAATCACTATCACTGTCACCCCAACATCTACACCAACACTAATAACATTTTAACACTATTATCACCCCAACTCCTACACCATCAACATCATCAACACTATCACTATCATCACCACCCACATTTCTTACACCAGCATCAACACAATCACTACCAACATCAATAACTGCTACACAAACACCCTAAAATATGCATCAGTCCACACTGAATTATGCTGAGAACATTGCAGCATGCTGCCAAGTTTTCTGCCAAATATTCTAGAGTGCCATCTGGTGTCAGAGAATTATACTGGCCTAAACTGTGTCACAATGATTACTGTCCAAAACAAAAATCATGTCACACTATGACAAATATTTTTATTCAGCTGAATGGTTAAACTATGAATAGTTAAAATATTGCTCTCTCTCTCTTTCTCTCTCTCTCTCTCTCTCTCTCGCTCTCTCTCTCTCACGCACACACACACACACAAGTACACTTTGTCTATAGGTCCTTATATGCTGATTTCTAAATGGCCCTATTTAAAAGGTATCAGGTCTCTCAGCTTCACACAAACTCTATACTGCCTTTCACTTTCTCACTTAAGCTGGTGACCGGAAGCTTTTACTCACCAATAAAGAAACCTAATTAGATGTCAGACATGCCTCCTGTGGTGTAAGTGAACTGAAGTTTTGACTGCATTAAGCAAATAGCCTGCTTCCTGATTTAGCAGATAATTAACATGGCAGTGAATTAACAGTCTGAAGAGCACTGGAGGCAGAAATCTTTAAGCTGACAGCGAGAGAGCAATTTACTGAAGATTAGTAATTGAATTAAATATGATAAACTGCAAATGGCATTTTGGATTTGCCTGATTTGTTTGTGTTTTAATCCTTGACAGAAGACAAACAATCTCGGGTCATTTCTGGGGAGAGAGTATTAGTAAAATAAATCTCCTTTGCCTTATGTTTTCTGTCTCTCTTATATTGCATTAGTTGAGGATAGTAATTCCACTGCACAACAATCTAACCTATGCAACCCCCAATATTAGCAATGATGTCCTTCAGTATTGGCCATATATTGCTCACAGACAAATATGCAGACATAAACACCATTCAGCCATAACTTTAACGCCATCTGACTGGTCAGTGGCTGGGCAGCCCCATTCACAGCAAGCTGCAATGCACTGTGGTCCAACACCTTTCTATCATAGCCAGCATTAAAAGATTCAGCAGTTTACACTATAGAAACTCTTATCAGAATCAGTTCACTAGCCTTCTACTAGCCTTCGCTTTTCATTGAGACTTAGGCACCTAAGACACTTTTGACGGTTCACTGGTTGTCCTTCCTTGGACCACCTTTGGTAGGTACTTACCACTGCATACCAGGAACACTCCAGAAGACCTGTCATTTGGAAATGAATAGACCCAGTCATTTAATCACCACAATGTGGCTCTTGTCAGTGTCACGCAGATCCTTACACTTGCTTATTTTTCCTGCTTCCAGCACATCAGCTATGAGAACTGAGTGTTCATTTTCACCTCATACATCAAACTTATCGGCAGGTGCCACTGTATTTAAATAATACAATTAATTTCTACGGTAAAACAATCCTTCATTCATTCATTTTCTGAACCGCTTATTCCTAATTCGGGTGGCAAGGAGGATGGTGCCCATCTCAGCCGACTCTGGGCGAGGGCGGGGTACACCCTGGACAGCTCGCCAGGCCATCGCTGGGCCATCAGTCACACAACCATTCGCACTCTCACTCACACCTAGGGGTGATTTGGATTAGCCAATTAGCCTACTGTGCATGTTTTTAGACTGAGGGAGGAAACCAGAGTACCCGGAGGAAACCCACGCAAGCACAGGGAGAACATGCAGACTCCACACAGAAACGAAACCCAGGACCTCTTGCTGTGAGGCGGACGTGGTAACCACTACGCCACCGTGCCGCACTAAACTCCACATAAAACAAGCAAATTAAAATAAAACAAATCCAAGTGCTTTCTTTCTTAATTACTTTTTTATGCTTTTTTCTCTGTATATTTTCATGTAAGCTCCATTTGATTGTCTTGAGTCCAATGGGCCAATTAGTTCATGAGCTGCTCATCTGCCTGCATGAGCGTGGAACTGCACATAAAAACCTGCACCTTCCCCTGCGATGGATTTATTTTTAATTACCTGTTAGAGGTTTTTAAAAGTTAAACCTGGAGATTTATTATTTATTTTGAATGTGCATAACAGACGTTCCAACTAGTGCTGATAAAGGAAAATCCCGTATTACATCAGAGGAGCGATTATGTGGGAAATGCAAGTTAAAACATTTATTTTTCAATACAGCACTAGATTACTGCATGGCATATATATATTTCCCATATGTCTCCTCTAATACATCCCAAGGAATCAGATCCTAGTGCAAATGGAACAGATCTGAGATGCACGTTCCTCTGCTTATTGTGTAAAGCAGCTTGTGCAGTAAGTACACTGACACCGGAACAATCATTTATACTTACAAATAATATTATATTTTTATAATATATGTGTGAGATGGCAAGAGGCGCGTTGCATGTAGGAAATATAGATTTGCGGGACCTGTGCATCATTTTACGGGTTTTTATTTGTAAAAAAAAGGGGGGGGGGGTTAGTTGCGTGAAGTGTCATAATTTCATGGGTATTTCTTTGTCAAAAGGAGCGGATTCACGTGACGTACAAAAAACATCGCTTCAGCCGTACAAAAACAAACAAAAAGGGCCAAACTGCTTCCAAAGCTCTTCACTCGTATTCGAGCCACTCTGAATCCACACCAAATTTTGAGCAGGTAAAATACTTTTTCCAAAACTGCAAAAAACTATCTCCAAAAATATTTTCAATTACCCTCGAACTAAAATTAGCTTGTACATTCGGCCGTGATTGCTTACATGTAAGCTAGGCTTAAATATCCGAAAACATGTTCCCACCACATTCTCCAGGAAAAAAAATGGGGCTATTACAGTGTTGCTCTGGCTTGCTAGCAGAAATCATTGGTGGAACTTTGCTTGGAGAGGAAGTCCACTCCAGCTGCTGAGAGATGCTCAAACATGATTGCTAGAGATTTCAGTATTGTCACTATGCTGCCAGCTTGGGAATAGTATCTCTCATTGACAGATTTACAGACTTGAAGGAATAATTGTGTAGTGATATCATGGGAATGGAGAATACTCAGAATCAGAGCCTTTTGTCATTCATCGGCCTCAGTGTTGGTCCAGAAACACAGCTGACTCTGTCTGTCTTAACAAGGCAAGACTGACATAGTAATTACAGCAACAGCATGATGTTTAACAGAGATGAGTCAAACACGAGTGTGCTCGGTCACACACTGTATGAAGCTGAGTGATTTTGAGACGTCTATTATTGGAGAGAAGTGCGATTTAGTCCAAGTAGTTAGTACACACTGTTGACAATGCTTCTCAGGGGAAAGTACCTCATTCAGTCACAAAAAGTCTGTAGAAGTTGCCTGATGATGCAAACTTGAATTGTTATGATCTATGGAATGTTCATAATATACGACATAAAAAATTATTCTGTAGTGGCACTACGAATTAACTAGTTATGTATTTACACAACACTGTAAAAAAAGTCTATAAAAAAAGTACACACTGATGAAGTGGTAGCTTGTAGTTGAGAAATAAGCATAAAGAAAATGGCTTGGTGGTGGTATTGGGAACAGTGAGGATTTGTGATTTGTCATTGGGTACACCGGTGAGTGATGATTGATATTGGGAACACTGGTGGACAGTGATTAATTTTAAGGAGCAACTGGGTTTACCTGTGTTTAATGATTTCTCAATGCGAACATTATCGATTAGTAAATAGTCATTGGAAACAATTGTGATTATTAATTGGTCATTGGGATCAAGGGTGAATAGTGATCCATCATTTGGAACAATGGTGATTAGTGATCCATCATTTGGAACAATGATGATTAGTGATTGGTCATTTGGAACAATGATGATCAATGATTGGTCACTGCAAACATATTCTCATGTCAGTCTTTTTTAACATTCATGGTAATTTGAAATAAAACTACGCTGAAATGAAGTCACTGAATGCCTCTAGACAGTTTCCTGCCTTTCTGGACTGCCTGCACTAGTGGTGCATTTGCTTACCAGATCAGCCTTCAAAACTTCAGCATTTATACTAACACCACCATCTTCATTATCTTGTAGATGCCTAACTAGAGAAGCTGAGTCTCAGCTATAACTTGATCACAACTGTGCTTTTAAAGTGTAGTAGATTGTGGAATTATGATGACTGTCTGTGATATCAGTTCTGCACACTCTCTGGGAATAATGAAAACAAAGCATTGACCAACAAATTAACACCAGAATCACTAAACACCTCTCAAATATTTTAATATAAACAGGTTTACTTCACTATTCAGTATGTCCACTGGAAGGTGGTAGTATGTGGTAACTGATAGATTGTAGTTAATGTAATTCTATTGAATCCATCTTCAGCACACGTGGGAACCAATTTCTCAGAGTTGAGCAATGTGTGTGAAAGGGTTTTCCCACCATTAAAGTCATCAATCCCTCCCTCAAAGCCCTAAGATCTGTCTCGTCCCTTTAATTAAGACAGAGTTGAAAGATCCAGAGGATACCCCCTCCTCATTAGCAAATGCTCTTCCTTTAGTTTTTTTCTCGCTGCTTTTCTCCATCCCCTGTGGAGTCACTTTAAAAACTTTAAAAAAGAGACTGTCTCTGTCTCTCACTTCAAACAAAAGTCTTCCTGTCTGCCTTTGATAATTGTCCAAATTGGTCCCTGGCCTCGGGTGAGGAAACAGAGCTGGTTTTAATATCTGCCAGGGTTTCATCCTACAACGCTGTGTCATTTCAGCCTCATGAAGCAGCTGCAACACTAAACACTGTCGTCTTTAAGAAAGGTCCTCAGTTAGAGTACAATCTTGCTTAGTTTTGGCCCATTAGCTTCCTGCAGAAGAGAATGTGTCTCTGTGCATGTGTGGGCTTTAGTGTTATATAGATCATTTTTAAGTGCTATGATTTCTGGGTCAAGTACTTTGACCCTCTGTGTTATTTAGGGGCAGGACACTATAAGAGTGTGAAGTTGACACCTAGCTATATACTAACACCTTTATACACCACCTCTACACTAATGCCCTGCTAATGACTCCCAGATTTGTGTGCCACACATGTATGAATTAGTTCAAGATGCGTACTGGTATTAGTTAAATAGGATCGTTTCTGTCAGTGATCCAGTGTTTCAATGTATTAGTGATGGACCATAGTTATTTTAAAAGCAGGAAAAAACTTTATTTGTTTTGTCATTTCCTTTGTAAACACAATTTCCTTAGGTCCTGCTGCAAAGCCATGAAAGGGTTTCCGAATGAACTCCGGATTAGAAGTTTATTTCTGTCCCTTCCTGTCTGTGCAGATTACGTCCCGGGCTCTTTGCAGGTGAACCCCTGCTACTTAGGAAGCCATGACTGTGACACCACAGCACAGTGTGTACCAGGGGAAGGACAGCATTTTACCTGTGTTTGTGCTACTGGATACACTGGAGATGGACGCAACTGCTATGGTAAGAAAGAGACAAGGTTCATCACTTCCATTCCGCAATATTCATTTATTGCCTGATGAATTTTAGTGTTCATTTATCTGTCTGTCCATCCGTCCATTCATTATTCTGTCTATCCATCCATCCATCCATCCATCCATCTGTCCATCTCTCTATTTATACTGTCCAAAGTGGGACAAAATGAACATGTCCTTAAAAGCTTGTCTTTTGTTTCCTCCATTTGAGCACCAAAAGCTAAGTAAGCTTACTTACTTAGACAGTGGGGTTTCAAGAGGATATACTGGTATTTATGGTCAATATTATATATTTAGGAGTTTGCCTGTTCTCCCCACAGCTTATCATGTTAAGACAATCACTTTAGGTCAACAGGCTAGTCTGAATTGCCCATAAATGTGAATGTGATTGGGGAAGTTGTTTATCTCTGTTGCCCTGAAATGTACTGGCAACATGTTCAGAGTGTACCTCTCACCCAAAGTCAGCTGAAATTGGCACCAACTTCCCCTGCCACCCTAATAGTATAGATGATGGATGGATGGTTTATATATTTATTCATCCCATATATATATATGTGTGTGTGTGTGTGTGTATGTGTGTGTGTGTGTGTGTTGATTACAAACAAGTAACAAGACGTTATATATTACTTACTCATGATAGCCTAAACAGTCATTGTATTATTTGTTTTAGTCAAAGTTTATGAGTTACCAGCTAAAAGGCTCTAGCTTGTCTACTTGACTGCAGCATAAACCCACTCCTATGAGAGTGAGCCTGAGTTTTGATGTTCTGTTTACACTGTGGAGTGCCTGGAATGCTATACAGGCCCATCTTAATTCCTGTCTAGAGGACCACATGTCTTGTGTTTACATCGCAGTCCATTTAGCTAATTTTTCATTACTAGTGGTGTGGCAAAAAGTGTCCAGTTCACAATGCAAGAGATCCAAATTACTTTTTCAGGTGTTTATTAAGCCTTTAGGAAAGGAAAAGCATACATGGCGTCAATGATCAATGATTAATTTGAGTACGTGATCGGGAAGTCCAGCAATTTGCATAAGATTTACGGAGGATCAAATATATGACACTATGACCATAGACCTTCCTCAGGTCATGGGTCCAAAACATACAGCGCCCCCAGTGGCGCATGATACTCCTCATTTTTTCCCCCTCACACCAGTCCTGCTTTATTATCTCTATCTGGAAACATTGAGAAGGAGCTGCACATTGTGTGCCTTACTCAGATAAGTTTTAGTTCTACAGGTAATCAAGGGCCAACGGTTTTGCGGACTCTAGGAATGTTAACAGGTAAACTGATAAGGGAATCTATTAACAAAAGCTTGATTGGAAAGCACAAAACACACAAATTAAACAAAATGGTCAAAAACCCCTGGAGACCATCAGCAACTATGAGTTAGCAAACAAATATTTTTAATACATGATTTATTTTTTTTGTTTGTTTGGTTGGTTGGTTGTTTTTTGTTTTGTTTTGGGGTTTTTTGGCGGGGGGGGGGGGTGGTGTTGGGGTGTTTTCAGGTTTCTGATCTTTTTTTAAATGATACTCAACCCCATACGGAAATGTAGGTGGGAGAAATGTTTACCCAACTGATAGCAGACATCTTACAATTTGTGGATGTGGAGGATAAGGAATGGGTGGATTAACAGAATGTGGGAGTAGTGCACAACAGTATGTTACCTCTCTCTAACACACAAGAGTGTTATCTCCACAGCTGTTGGCTGGCAGAGGGGCGTAAATTGTGGGCTTAATTAACTTGTTTGAAGAGGAGCGAAAACCAGGGCTTCACACATTCCCTCTAAAAACAGTGTCATGGTGTCCTGACACAGCTGTCTCCTTTATCTGTATCTCACCTTATGTCATCTGCTCCCTCTTTCACTGAGGATGTAGAGTTGATAACCGTCTAGTAAAGACCCCCTAAAGCTGGTTTTACACTGTGTGATTACAGTGGCATTTTAAGATTATTACTTGTCATCCTGGATGACAGGATCCTCATAAACCTTGTCTGAATTCTATAACAGATGGTGCCGTAACATGTGTTCTTTCTGTCAAAAATGATGAAGCTCCTCTAACGATAGACTTGGTATAAAAGGAAATGTACTTTGTTTTGCCTACAATATGAGCTTGTACAGAAAGCGGGGTTGCATAAACAAACAAAAACTTTGCATAATGTTATGTCTGGAGAAAATGATTTAAAAGTAGAGGCAATGAAAAGAAGCTTGTACTTGTTCAGGGTTGAATAAAAAAGAACTTCTAAAGAGATATTCTTCTCACTGACACTTCAAGAAAACTCACTGTATCATCTCACTGGTAGGGTGCAGATGAGTGTCTTACCTCTGGGGCTTTAATGAAAAGGTTCTCTGCCTAAAACTGCCTAAAATTTGTCTGTTTGGTAACAATGGCACTAGATAAGGCATCACATTAGCAAGATTGAGAATGAGCAGAATGAGCAAAGGAATCTCAAAACTAGCCAAGTCTTGTAGCCTGGAGCTTTAAAACTGGAGCTGAAAACTGTTTCTATTGTCACACCATGGCCACACCCATAACATGATGCATGGGATTGGAGAGGATTTCAGTGATTTACAGCATGGTTAAATGAAAACAAAACAATTTTACAACTGTTTACATGAAGAGCCCACATATAACACAATAGCTAGTCTATGCTAACAGCATTATGGTGTAAAACTTGCATTCTACCCAAAATGGGGGTGTCAGGCTATTTTTTTTTTATGTGTTATACAGACTTATATTTTCTTATGCATTTTCTTTTCCTACATTATTTTTGAACAAGCTTTTACATTCCATCTCAAGTGGGTACAGCACAACAGTTTAGCTTTTGACAAACATTCAGTGGGTTCATTTTTGCTGTTTAGCTAGATCAGTAAATGAATGCTTTAAAAAACTGGTGAAAAGTGTCTAAACCCCTACTTTTACCTTGACAATGCTTTAAACACAATTTGGTCTTGTTTGGCCCATGGAAAATGCTGGGCAAAAATATTTGGGGTTCTAGTCTTGAAGTAGCCCTTGAAGGCTCTTCAAGTCTTGTCTTGAAAACGATAACAAGTGTTAAAATGGAAACAGTAATAGCTGAGGCTCACACTAGCTTGTGTGATTTTAGCTCAATAGTAGAAGATTAATGACCTAAACTCATGGTTTAAGAATGCTTTTAATATGTGCAAAAATTCTTTAAAAATATACTTTGTAAAGGGTTTGGTTTACATTTGCATACTAGGGTTACAGTTATAGTTATGTTTATACCCTGCATTATTTAGCTGCAGTACTAATGAAAATGTTTCACAAAGATCGTAAAACAGATGTTTGTCTGTGTTTTTGGAACAAATAGTTTGTGTAAGAGTGTAATTTCAACACCTGCTACAACTCCATGCCACTCCTCAGTTGGAGTGAGTATGTATCAGGCAGTGAGAGACAGCGAGAAGACATAGAACAGAGGGGGGGGGAGTGTGAGAGAAGGAGGGGGTCTTGCACATTGCACACAGGGTTATTAACAGTGATTAAAACCAGGCCTCCCTGGTCAGCTCCAGCTTGTTCCCACACATTCCCACAGGGATGTGGTCCTCCTCTGGCCTCCTTCACTCATCACACATGGTATGCCTGCAGACCATGTTTTCTCTCCACTGTCAGATTGACGGGACAGAAGGACAGACCCACATGCACACACCAGAACGGAACTTTTACCATACGCTGGACTTGATTGACTAAAGTGGTACATGCCTGGAATCACATAAACTTGATAACACCTATAAAAAACACAAAGAATTATTGAAATGTAAAAGCAAAATTTAAAAAGTTCTCTCTCAAGGGGCAAAATATATGGTGGTGGTAATGTTGATGCAATTTATTGAGCTGAAATTTATTTTTACAGATTAATATGCTTAAAGAACATGTATTACATTTTAAATTAATGTTCTTTAAACACTGTAAACAATAACTAAATTTATTTATTTGCCAAAACACTTAATCCTATTAGGATCATGGGGAGGTAAGAGCCTATGACTGCTGACTCTTGACAAACTTTGGTTACACTCTAAACAGTTCGCCAGTCCAGAATTTACTATATTTATCCCACAAGTGAAATTATTGGCCGCATCCAAAGTGAGCACACACACGTAAACACTGAGCACATACACAGTGGGCTGCCACACACTTGGGACAAAGATGCTTAAGGGCACTTTAGCCATGAAGGTTGAGGAAGGGAAGGTGCTGCTCAGTCCCCTGCCAGCACACATTTTTCCAGCTGATTCTGGAATTGAACCAGCGACCGTTAGGTCCCAAACTCACTTCTCTAACCATTAGGCCACAGCTGCCCTACTTTAAGTATCAAGTACTCAGTGTAATTCTCTCTCTCTCTCTCTCTCTCTCTCTCTCTCTCTCTCTCTCTCTCTCTCTCTCTCTCTCTCTCTCTGTTAGATGTGGACGAGTGTGCTGAAGGTCTCAGCTCCTGTGGGAGTCACGCTCAGTGTGTGAATTTGCCTGGAACTCACAGCTGCCAGTGCCAGAGTGGCTTTGAGTATAGACATGACAGTCGCACATGTAAAGGTAACAGTCCCTGTACTCTGCTGTGTTATTCCAACACACTTCACTTCGCACAACTCACTTTATGGACTGACTCTTAGTAAAAAAAAATTTCACTTGTGTATTTTCCACTGCCATCAAATTTATACCATAAAATGTTTCAGCTGTATGGCTTTGGCTTAAAACTAGAGTCAATAAAAAACCATTTTGGGAAGTGGAAGCTACTTGTAGAAGTCAAATATACAGGCATGCACTACAAATTATTCGGTTCTTATTAAGATAAAAAACAGATTGAGACATGTTAGATTTTTTTTTCTTTAAGTGTCTTTAAGTGTCTTTTAACTTATTTTCACTGTTCAACTTTTTCAGCAAGATAATTTCACTTGACAAGATTTCTTGAATTCAGATTGCTCCATCTAGAAATAAGATTATAGTGTAAAGTTTAACATTTAAAATAGGAAATTAACTCTCAAAACGATAAATTATCTAACACTTCTCAATCTTTTTTTTACTCTTGGTAAGAACCAAATAATTTGCCATGTTTAATCTCTTTTTAAACCACTGAGGGAAAGTCATGGCTCAGTGATGAAGGCATTGAAATAGTGACTAAATGTTGCAATCAATGAACTGCAAGACCTAAAGATAAAGGATAAAAGGATAAGGATAAAAGAATAAAAAGAATAGGAAAAAACACTGTAAAATTTTCTAAAAGAAATCTTCAGAGATTTAATGAGTGTGATCCCAGCCAATATTCATTTTGTTAACCAAATTAGGAAAACTTGGTTTAAGCACTTCTGATATTGTGATGACTTTGTGTTGTACTTTTTGTTTATTGTTGTGTTATGCTCTTCAGGCCATGTTACCACTCATTGTAATAAGAAAACTATAAAACACACTGATATTACTTCTGCTTTCACTATACTGCTACAGGTAAAAACACTGCCTATAACTTAAATCCACTGGCATTTTTTATTTATTATAATTAGTTTTTTAAGCACAACTGACATACACGTACTGTCCCAATATGTTCCACACTCATTTGCCAAACCACTTAATCCTAGTAGGGTTGCGGGCAGGTTGCAGGTTGGGTGGAGACAAGATTCACCCTGATTGGCTTCCCAGACCATCGCAGTGCCAACACACACAAACATTCACTCACTCCTAGAGTCAATTTAACACAGCCAATTAATCTAATGTGCACGTCTTTGGACTGAGTGAGGAAACCTACACAAGCACGGAGAGACCATGCAAACTCCGCACAGAAATGCCCTCGCCGAGCCCAGAACGTGAACCCAGAACTATCTTGCTAACCACTATGCCATTGTGCCGGGCCCCCAATGTGTTCCAGCTAACTGGAAATAATTAGGTCTTGTCATATGTAATCGAAGTCTTATTTGCTTTTCATCTTTACAGCATAATATTTAGAAAAAAATTCTTAGTTATAAACTAAACCAGCTGCACTTTCCTGTACATCCATTTGGGTTTTGACTGTACGAAAGATCAAGGCTGTGATATCACGTTGTTGGACGAATAGATGTGTCAGCATCACACATGCAAAATGCAGTGTGAGGTGTGTGTATTCAGAAAGGGTTAGTGTGTTACAGATGTTCAGTGTTGATTCAGTCACTCATTTTCTGGACAACAGCCCAAAACAGAGCAACAGAGAATGAAGGTCTGTAGGTGAAAGGGGCTGAGGTGTAGCTTGAGGCAAGGGGACTCGAGAAGGGGGGAAGGGTACATTTGAAACAATAGTCTAATGTGCTGGATGGGGAAATGCATGTAGGAGACTCATAGCTGAACAATATGTTAACTGTTAACTGGAAACTTTCCACAAGCAACGAAAAGAAACTTTGTTTTAATTACCATGTGATCCTCAGCAGCAACTAAGATTTATTTAGTAATAAAATTTGAAATCTTTGAATTTTATAGTTTGTTGTTTTTTCATCCACATGCTAGTCGATCTTCACTTTGCGAACAGTTTCCTACATTACTCACAATGCCATTCTCCCTGCAGATTGTACTGAAATGTTGGATTATTGACCATTTATTACTTGATTTGTACACTTTTATCAAACATTTAAAGCTTCAACTACCATGCTAATACCCCATCAACTTCAGTGCGCTCACCGTGTCGTAGATCACTATCTAGCTGATTTGCTTTGACTTCAGTAACAAAATCATTCACAAGTGTTCATTACTATAATGATAGTTTGCCATGAACTTTCACACCAACATGTAGGATATAGCTTATGGCAAACATTCAAAATGGTGAGCGTAATGCTCAACTTAGATTGAAAGCAACGCACCTATAATTAAAAAAAGGTTGTGATAAATGCATTTTTGCCCTTCATTTTCAAAATGCTATTCCCTAATGGTTCGTTAAATGTAATAGCCCCATATGAAAAACACCGTGAGGCTGTGACCTTGAACGTGAGGATGAATTTTTTTTGTAACTCTACAAGTACAGCTATGTTGTTTTGCATTTGATGCATCTTCTACATGCTTACATTACTCATAAATGACAATTTCCATACGGGGATATTCATGCATTTATTGAAATTCTATACTGGGAATCCTATTTAGGATGGCAAAAAGAACCTGGGTTCAATTTAAGCCTTTTTATTTATGACGTAGCCTCAAGGTGCTACCATTTCATTCATCGCAGTAGAAGTATATTGTAATATGTAAAGACGTAATACTTAATACTTAATAAGTACCTAATGTTGAATTTCTTGGAAAAGTTAGGCAAGAGCTCTTTGGATAGTATTCTTCCAAGAATTCTAATTTAAGCACTTACTGATTAACTGCCATTAACTATACATAAATGGGCATGTGTTAAAGAGGCTATCGTTATATAAGAGTATGGTGTTATGGCATGTGTACATGCTTTTTTTTTTTGCTCTTTAAATGCAGATGTTGATGAGTGCCAAAGACACCCGTGCCACCCTCATGCTTCCTGTACCAACATCGCTGGCTCCTTCCATTGCCGATGCCAACCTGGATTCCATGGCGATGGCTTCAAGTGTCACCGTCAGCACAGTTTGTATACAACAGATATAGAGCCACAAGTATATGTAAAGTTTATTGAGTGTCTAGATCTATCTTTGGTCTGTGTCTTTCTTCTTACTGAACTAAGGTGAAGAAAATCGTCCCAAGACTCCATGTGAGCAGCACAGGTACAGTGCACAGAGTGAAATGGATGGGTCACCTGCGCTTGGAGCATTTGTACCTCAGTGTGATGAGGAGGGTCGCTACAGGTCTCGGCAGTGCCATGGCTCTACAGGACACTGTTGGTGTGTGGACAGTAGGGGGCAGGAGATAGTGGGAACCCGCACCAAACCTGGTACTTCACCTGCAAACTGTGACATTTCAGGTAAACTTGTTAGATATGAAGCATGACTCCTCACAGAAAGTTATTGTTGTGTCCTTAGCATGTTCTTTATTACATATTTTTATAGAAGGAAATACAGTATCTGAGTTATACCGGAATGCTAATATCTGCTTTACCTTGTAAAGATGTACATATTTATTTGTGAGGGACTGGATTTAAAGGAATAACAAGTGAACCTCGAGGTACACCCTTGTAGGTAATGGCACAAAAGCTTTTTCAGTGGCACAAACAAAATTTCCAGTACCAGTAATTAAACTTCTTATATACAGTCCTGTCCAATTCCGTTCACATTAGTATAATTGGCTGTTTCAGATTGCTCCTAGGTGTGGATGTGAGTGTTAATGGTCGTGTGTGTGTGTGTTGGCCCTGCAGTGGTCTGGCGAGATAGTATAGGCTATATACCACTTTGCCCAGTCTCGGCTGAGGTGGTAAGCGACCCTAGTAGGATTGAGCAATTTGGTAAATTAGTGGTCTCCTCTGGATATGTATGATTTTTTTAACCTTGCCCCAGCCACCCCGCAAACATATTCGGATTAAGCAGTTCAGTGAATGAATGAATGGTAGTGGCAGTGTACACCTTCATGTAATATGAAAATATTAAAAAACAGAGGCCAACCAGAATGCTCTCTCTCTCTCTCTCTCTCTCTCTCTCTCTCTTTCTCTCTCTAGCTGTTTCTGTTACTCTATTGGTATGTTAGCCAGTCACCCAAAAATTGTTGATAATCTCCAGGATAAGCTCTTAATCTAAAAGACAAATTTCTGGTAGAGATAGTATGTCCATAGATATCTGAACAACTGAGTCTCTGGTCGTCTGAAGACCTGCTTTGTCACCAAGCCCTTAAGATCACTCATTCAAAAAAAAAACCTTATTTATTTTCTGTTGCTATACTATCATGTTATATTAATTCCTGTGCCGAAGAGAAGCACAGTGAGCAGCCTGAATGACTGTCACCCAGTTGCCCTAACCCACATCATCACCAAATATTTTGAGGGACTTGTCTTGTCTCACATTAAGGCTGTCATCCCTGCTGATCTTGATCCACATCGGTTTGCATAGAAGCAAACAGGTCAACAGAGGATGCCATCAATACAGCCCTCCACACAGCCCTCACACACTTCGACAGAAGCACCTCCTATATGTGGATGCTGTTCGTAGACTTCAGCTCCTCTTTTAATACAGTTCTAATACAAAACCTGGTTCAGAAGTTGGTGCACCTGGATACTGTACTTTATTAGCAACAGACCTTAGAATGTCAGGATAGGAGACCATATCTCCTCCACTCTCATCCTGAAAAATGAACCACCACAAGGGTGTGTCCTCAGCCCCCTCATCTTCTCCCTCTTCACACATGAGTGTTTCCCCATTCACACCAGCAACACCATCGTCAAATTTGCCAACAACACCACCGTATTAGGTTTGAAACGGATAATGATGAGTCAGCCTACAGGAAAGAGGTTTGGCATCTGCAGCGATGGTGTGAAAAGAATTACCTGGACCTTACCACATTCAAGACAAAGGAGATGATAAACTTCAGGAGATTTAAACAAACTAAGCACTCTACCCTCTATATTGATGGAATGGAGGTGGAGCTAGTGGTGTGCTTCAAGGTTCTTTGAGACTGACCACTATCTGACCAATCACAATTAGTAATTCTGCAGTGCTACAATTTAAACATAGATTTTCAAATCACTATTTATATTTCAGATCCTGTCAAAGAAATTAATATTCTGATTTTCAAGTTGTATTTGACATGTACAAAACTTATACACAGTAAAATATGTAGTGAAATGCTTGTTACGACTGTCCTAAAATTTTAAAAATAAACTATCAATATCAAGAGGAAAAAGAACAATCAGATGAGGTAGGATGTAATGTTCATGTGTAGGGTAGAGTCTACAAAGTCCAGGTACCATTGTTTTGGTTGAGGGCTCGAACGG
>JBCNYG010000020.1:19888299-19902903 GCA_039654305.1 Porochilus rendahli
ACGCCCGAGCTGGGAATCGAACCCGGGACCTTCTTGCTGTGAGGCGGACGTGCTAACCACTACGCCACCGTGCTGCCCGCTTAGAATTATATTTAATAATATAATATTTAAAAATCCTCCTGTGTGGGTTTTCTTCAGGTATTCTCATTTCCTCTCAATCTAAAGCCATGACCATTAGGCTAACTGGCTATTCCAAATTGCCCCTGGGTGTGATTGGGAGTGAATGATTGATAGAGTGGTGAGCTGTTGTACCCCATATTTACTCAGAGTCCCCTGAGATGGGTTCCAGCTTCCCCATTATTCTAGTAGGATTAAGCATTTTGGCGAATGAATTGGACTGTGAGAGGAAACTGGAGCAGCTAGAGGAAACCCATGCAAGCACAGGGAGAACATGAAAACTCCACACAGAAGTGCCATCCCAAGTCTAGGACTGAAACCCAGGAGCTTCTTGCTGTACGGTGGACATGCCACTATGCAACCCATATTCTATTCTATAAAAAAACGATGTTAAAGTTCTCTATTCTTGATTAATTCGTTTTACAATGTTATCATTATTGAAGGCTTTGGTCCAAAAAATAAGGTGATATTTAGAAATATTCTTAAAAAATATATATTTTAAAATCTACTAAAATCCAAATATATGAAACCTGAATATAAATAATAATTTTAAAAATTAACTTATTTTTTTATAATGCAAGTATTTAAAGTAATAATTCTTTGTTGGGAACTTACCTTGTGTGCTCAGAAATTGGGAACTGAATTAGATGAAAAATCATGTGACCCAGAACAGAAACTCTTAACAAACTCTTACAAACTCTTTGCAAAGTAGAAGTGAAAAAATGATTAAGCCATATAATATATAGCCATAAACATTATTTTAGCTACTCTTAAAAGCGAAAAAGGAGAAGACAGCAGGAAAGAAAAAGCAGTTTGATGCACATGTACACATTATTTGCATGAACACCCATTTCCGCAAAGTATTGTTTAACCCTTTAGGACATAAACCTAATACTGCTTGGGAGTATGTGTTTCTGACCACAAAACAATATAGAAATTGGTTATATTTAATTCAAATCCAACAAGACCATGCAGAATTTCTCATGTTAAATTTAGTTTCAACAAAACAATAAGTAATATTTATTTATACTTCAGAAACTTTAGAAACTAATACATGCTCCTTTTTTGTTTGTTTGTTTGTTTTTAAAGTGCCTTGTGTGCTATATATCTAAATCTGTGCTTTTTATGCTTTGGGTATGTAAATTCAAGTTAAAAATCAGAACTAAAAATTGATCTTGGCTTGAACACAAGCTCTTGATGCCATTGTAGCTACTGCTCACTGCATGTTAGCTATAAACAACGCATGATAAAAATATGTATAAACTGTTACTTTATCATTATTTGTCTCTGCTTGATACTCATACACAGAAGCATAACAGTCAACAGTGTCTTTGCTAAGCCTACATACATTTGCAAAGATATGGATAAGATGTGATCTCAGCTGGCTTTTGCATAGTCAAATCTTAAACTGTGAAGGACGAATTCTAGATTCACTGCAAAACAATGTACAAAACAAAAGTATATTTCTTCTCTTCGCAATAGTTTATTGCAAATTATTGTTGATTTAAGAACGCATAATGAAATTAGTGCATAAATAAATAATTTGTACAATCTTCATTTGGCACTACAGTACAATACAGTGTGTGGCGGGACAATTCATTAGTGTTATTTTACTAGGTGATAAACTCACTGCTACTTTGTTCACCTAGAATTTGAGCCTTTCATTTGTGCTTAAGTATTTGTTTATTTTTTACATTTATTTTTGCATGGGTCCAACTGGTAGGCATTTTCAGCCTCAAGATTTATCCTTAGCCTTAGCCTTAAACCTTTTCCCCATGCTTAATTCGAAAATGAAAGTAGACTAATGAATGAAGGCGGGATGTATTTAAAACAGTAGACGGAGTCATACCAGGAAGTATTTTTGCTAACAAGCCTCCTGCACCATTATATTTGGTGTGTAAAGATTTAATAGTAAAAGTGAATTTTGATTTTCTCTAATGGTAAAAACAGGTGATTACTGAGAGTGTGAGTGTGAATGGTTGTGTGACTGATGGCCCTGCAATGGCCTGGCGAGCTGTCCAGGGTGTACCCCACCCTCACCCAGAGATGGCTGAGATGGGCACCAGCCTCCTTGTGACCCTAATTAGGAATAAGCGGTTAAGAAAATGAATGAATGAATTGGAAGTGATTGCAGAAGCAGCCATGCCTGCTGGACTATGGCATTGGCACCATTATGGGGAGAACTGACATGAGTTGTCAAACTCTTATTGTTCTTACTCTCTTTTTGTCTGTCTTTCAGGAGGCCTTCGACAACCTGTAGGATCATTGTTGAATAATTAATTTATTAATCAGTTTTATATGATGGTTACACAAAATGTTATCTGAACATTGTGACAATGTTAAACTATAATATTCATTGAGAACATGTGCATGAATTTTATTTTGATTTTATGTTTTGATTTTGCCAGCATGTTGCACACATCTAGGTCCCCAGTACAAAGCCATCTAGCATGGGACAAAGACTGTGCATTTCTGTACTGGGGTTTTCTTTTCATGCAGGCAGTGAAAAGGAAACCACAGTACACAAATCCTTGCAAATTAATATTACTGTCAAATCTCCTGACAACATTTTTGAGATATGTATTAAAAATGATACTTGTAACATTTGTGCAATGTTGTAGCAACATTATTCAGCTAATTTGTTAGCTGGGGAGATGGATGATGTCTTTGCTTTTTTTGTGGAGTGATTCTTTAGCTCCTTGAGTTCCTGTTGTGGGTCATGTTCCTGGGGCTTGAGGGATTCCTATTGGTGAAACAGGGCAAGGAAAACTGGTACTTTATAGCACTGATTCAACTGCCTGATGTGAGATATCTGCAGTACTCTTTAGCATGTGTAGCACTTTTGATAAAAATCCTTCACAATCACCTACCTGTTGTTGAAATTGGAGTTTTTGGCCTCTCATCTTAGGAATAGTTTCCTTCTTCAGAGTGGCTGGTGATTGGTGAACATAGGCCATTCAAGCTTTGTAGCAATGGTGGAATAGCATAGCAGGAATTGTTTTCCAGCTGCTCCTAAAATCCTGGAAAATTTCACCCTGCTACCAAAATGACTGATACAATGAAAAAAAAAACATCTTCCAGTTTATCCTTCAGTATACAGAATTGTGCCAAGCATAATCATACAAGCCTGCCACTGGGAGAGCTCTCACTAAACAGACTGGCATAAGCAATGAGCTGAAAACTAGCAAGTATGGGTGCTCTAACTGGTGTTCTCTCAGCCTTTATAGCCAGCCCAATTTTACTTCCATAATGGCTGGAATCCACCAGCCAAAACCATCCCCTGCTGCAAGTGGGCATACCAGAGCAGTTGGCATTGTTCTTATCCTGTGGTTTCATGGTTGAAACCCATTTTATAATGTCAGTCTGAGACATTTTCCTTTAAGCAGGCCATCCTGCTTCAAGAGTGGGAATAAGAAACTCATTCTTTGACTGCTGTCCAGGGTAAGGTTGGCTTCAGCTTTTTTTCAGCAGATCCAGAGGTCCTACAAACTGCTCTTCTGGGTTTCGATCATGTACATCTGCATGGGTTTTGTTTTATTATGTACATCTGCACAAATTTTAATTAGCAATTTAACCAAATTATTTAGTTTTTATCCTACAGACATACATTATATTCACACAAACAATTTGTATTATAGCCGTGGATGGTGTGGAGTGGCTATGCTTGGCTTGACTTGAATCCACAAATTACCCATAATCAACCACATTACTGTTTACTTTAGGTAACCCTATGGAATTTGCTAATCTTACCCAGGTACCATACAAGCTAAACAGTGGCCTACAGGTGGAGCACAAGTAGTTCAAATCCTTGATTGCTTTGAGCACACAGGAATCCTATTCATCTTCAGTAGGACTGCATATTGTTGTTTTTTAAACTCTTATGAACTCTTAATAAATATTAAAATAATTGCTCATTTGGCTGTATTTCAATGGTGTGCAGTTATTACAGTTTTACAGAATATTGAAGAACTGCACTGTTTGATGCAAAAACACTATTAGAATCAAGGTGGTTTATTCTCTGACTTTCTCTCTTACTCTCTCATTCCCTAGATCATCCTAAGCGGCCGAAAACAGGGTGTGAACATCACAGAGATTCTGTGCAGGCTGAAGAGGATGGTTTGCCTCTGGTTGGAGCATTTATCCCTGATTGTGATGAGGAGGGTCATTACAGACCTCAACAGTGCCATGGCTCTACAGGACACTGTTGGTGTGTGGACAGTAGCGGTCAGGAGAGAGCAGGAACCCGTACACCCCCTGGTACTACACCTACCGACTGTGACACTCCAGGTAACTCAGCCATTTCAAGAGTGTATGAGGAGAATAAAATACATCCCCACCCCCACTAATCTTAAATCTCACTCAGGTTCTGCATCTTAAGTAAGCATTGGGTGATGTGGAGATTAATGTGTTGTATCTGATGTCATAGTATCAAAACCTACAGAATTATAAAATCTTTTGCTCTGGTGAGGTGTGTCTGTGTGCATGCCAGTAATAAAAAACAAAGCTGAAAAGCTAAGGCACTGAAACCAATTGCAAGTCAGTCCTGGATTTTGAGAATGTAACAGTTTTCATATTCAGAATACAAGAGACTCAGAGACAGATGGACAGTTCACTCTGTTTATTATGGAACTGATCCTAGCTCTCTCTTTATTCGGGTAAATAAACCGGATACTTTTCAGATGCCTTTTTAAGTCTCCCTTTTATGCTTTTAATGCACCACACCACTCACAGAACTTTTTCTGTCGCTGCAAGCACACAAAGAACACACATAAATTAGACACAGGTGCACTCATTCATTTACCTGCTTGCTTTGCCTGACTCCTCTCTGCACTGTGCATTTGGTCTGATATTGACCTCCTTGCGGTTTTTGGTGTAGTGTAAATCCTACAGTATTAACAGATCAAAGTCAGTTGAATGTCTTCGCTTCTTTCCTCCCTCTTTGCCATTGCATGGTCCATGCAGAACGTCCTAAGACTCAGTGTGAGCAGCACAGGGACAGCATTCAGAAAACACGCGATGGATTACACATAGTAGGAGCTTTCGTTCCTCAGTGTGATGAGGAGGGTCGATACACACCTCGACAGTGCCATGGATCTACAGGATATTGCTGGTGTGTGGACAGCAGGGGGCAGGAGAGAGCAGGAACCCGCACGTCACCTGGTACCCCGCATGCCAACTGTGACGCTCCAGGTAAACCCCTTAGCTTATTAGAAGAACAGTTCAGTGCTAATGTTCCTGATGATTTGCTAATATGTTCAACATGGAAAGAAATACAATATTCATATACATTATACATTTATATCACATGAACTTATGTGCTCGTCTTGTTTTATTTTTAAACTCAGGATGAAATCCACTTCATACTTCATTTATGGAGCAGCATATGTTGTTTCACAGTAATTCCATGTCCTTCTCTCTCTTATTTCACGTTTCCCACAGAACGACCCAAGACTCCATGTGAACAGCACAGAGACCGAGCACAACATGGAACAGATGGGTCGCCTGTGGTGGGAGGCTATGCTCCTCAGTGTGATGAGGAGGGTCATTACAGAACTCAACAATGCCATGGCTCTACAGGACACTGTTGGTGTGTGGACAGTAATGGTCAGGAGAGAGCAAGAACCCGTACACCCCCTGGTACCCCACCTAGAAACTGTGATGCTCCAGGTAATACATTTGACCAATAGAATTTCCTATTCAGTTTCACAAATATATGGAGAATAGCATTCATGTTCAAATCAACAGTAGAATTCGTTCAGGTCTTTTGCCAGTTTGGGGTTTTCCACAGGGAGGGGGATGGGGTCCTATCGTTGGCAATGTGCTACAGGCTTCTCCACACTGATGTAGGATCATTGATTGAGAGGCTGTAGTTCCTCTTGGCTACCCTGATCTCCTTTGTCAGCTTGTCACTGGCCTGAAAACCGGAGAGAAAGTTTCAGGATATGACTGACCAATAGGGGTTCCGCTCTGGTGAAAGTAACCAGAGATGGCCTGCAAAAGGTTAGAAAAACACACAAAAACAAGAGAGAAGTACTGAGGCGACCATCTGCGGCGACATCTCGGAGGTATCCCCAGTGAATGAAGTTCATTATTATTGTTCCTATGCTTGGTGCCAGCTTTGCAATATAAATAATTGTATATATAAGTGTATACGCAAAAATGGTTATAACATTGCAAACTTGCATATTTTACAAGTTGAATCTCCATGCCAGCACAAGCATGAGCTCAGATCTAACACCTAGTTTGTGTTGGTCAAAGGGGGTGAAGGTGGCTCAACCATGGGTTATTGGACTCTTTAGTGAGCTTTCTTATGTTCTTACTACATATTTGGTCCTCTGAAGGATGATGTGAGCTCCTTGAAGAAAATGTAACAAAGACATTTATAAACAAGTGAATGTGATGTGACTCACCAGACGTGTATTATTTCAGAACATCTTTTTAGTGCGCATTAGCAGAATGTACCAGTTAAAGAGAGATAACGCAGAACATCATAGCTTTTTCAACAGTTTAGTGGTTCCCTACAGCAGGGCCATGTGATTCTAATAAGCCAGGTGTCTCCAAACCTATTCATGGAAAACTATTTCCGTTCAAGATTTATCTGGAACCAAACTCTAACATATCCCTTTAGCTGATCAAGAACTTCTTAAGGCAATAATCAGATGGTCAGGTGTGTATGATTAGGATTGAAGTCAAATTCTTCAGGAATGTACCTCTCCATGGACAATGGTGAAAACTACTTGAAAATATTTAAACATGCACACAGACACGCATGCATATACACAGACACCATAATGCAACCTAGCCATTCTAGTTATAGTTACAATGGTACAATGTGATGGATGTAATTACTATTCTAATCTCTCTGTTGAATGCCACTGTTGGTGCAGAACGCCCTAAGACCCAATGTGAGCTGCACAGAGACAGTCTGCCTGCCAAAGGGGATGGGGTACCTGCATTGGGAGCCTTCACCCCTGAGTGTGATGAGGAAGGTCGTTACAAGTCATTACAGTGCCATGGCTCTACAGGACACTGCTGGTGTGTGGACAATAGGGGGCAGGAGAGAGCGGGAACCCGCACGCCACCTGGTACCCCACATGCCAACTGTGACGCTCCAGGTAAACAAGTGAACTCAGTGGAAGAACATTTCAGTGCTAGTCCATCACTGAGCCTAAAAGCTGTGCTGGATATTTGTTTCTTTTGTGACTTCCTATTGTTCCTGAAGATTTACTAATACATCATTAATAGTGGATTTTAGCAACGCTAACTGTGCTTTGCTGCCTGACTCGATTTATAAGAAGGTTGAGCTCACTTTCGTTGGGCTCGTTGGCATGGGTGTAACCACGTATTCTTTGGGGGACGCCTCCAAAAAATTCGAATCTGAGCCCTGAATAATATACATTAATATGTGACTTATGAACCACTTTTAATAAATCCGTCTACATTCAGTTAAAATCAAAATTTTACATTTAATTCTTTGTACAAATCTATGATTTTCATTGTAAAATATCATATTCATTTTGAGCCAAATCAACAAAATACAAATAAACTTGGAATTAATTTAAAAGTCCATTGCACATTCTTGTGATTCCAATCACAATATAATCTTCCTATAATAATATAAAATAATTGAGTGAAATGCACTTCTCCTTTCTAGGGGAGAGTTCTCATTGGACCCCCCAGTGTTTAAGCTTTGGTTACGCCTTTGCTCGGTGGCCCTCCCTGAATTCCATGGGTGAATTGTTTAATGTGGTAGCGCATGTTTGGCAGTTTTTAGAGTTCTCGCAATCGTCGCCAACACTTTCCATGCATGAATAAACGGGCCTGGAGGGATAAAAAACACGTACAAGTGAACTCTATAGACTTGGGTTAACTGCCCCTCACAGCTCACAACTTCTCTATGAGAACTTCTAGTTGTTCTGATTACAATGAGGATGAATTCTGACTTCATACAGCATGTATAGAGCAGCATGGGTTGTTCCACAATAACTTCTTTGTATTTCTATCATTCACTCTGTTTCCTGCAGAACGTCCCAAGACTCCATGTGAACAGCACAGAGACAGATCACAGCACGGAGCAGATGGGTTGCATGTGGTGGGAGCCTTCATTCCTCAGTGTGATGAGGAGGGTCGCTACAGGTCTCAACAGTGCCATGGATCTACTGGACACTGCTGGTGTGTAGACGGTAGGGGGCAGGAAAGAGCAGGAACCCGTACACCACCTGGTACCCCACCAAGAAACTGTGACACTCCAGGTAACATATCAGTCCAATAGAATTTCCTTTACAGTTTCAGGAATGTATGGAGAATGAAATTTAGTCAGACTCCTATGAACCTTAAATGTAGTCAGTTGTAATTAAAAGTTCTGCAGATTGAGGAAGCAGTAGGTCATGTGGGCATTGGTGTCTTTTACCTAGCAAAGAATTACATGCGTAATTACCAAGGTGTATTATTATAGAGATGAACCCAAACCATGTATACAGCTCACTCACTCAGTTGCCAAACTCTGAGCCTACCATTAGTGAAAGGTTTGGCTGATATATCTCTCACTGTTCTTTAACTGCCACTTTTGGGATGAAGAATTCCTCAGGTTTTTCTTTCTAATGCATCTGTTATAGAGGACTAATGGTTCACAGAAGTTCTAGTTTAAGATCAATTGTACATGTGTGAGTGTTGTCTTTCTGTAAGTGCTATCTTGGTAGAGGTCATTGCGGTTTGAAAAGTTTTGCTTTGGCAGGGCTTTTGGGAAAACAAGGATGTTTATGCAACATCTTTGGGTATGTATTGGAACCAGATATTCACACTGGGTTTTGGCATCATGACAAGTACCAGTAGCAAGTTTCCACCAAGGCAGTTGAGGGCTGGTTCAGAAACCATTTATCCCCATTTTGATAGCCAAAAAAACAACTGTGAGCCAGGAAAACTGGTTTACATGCAGCACCAACAATTTGCTAGTCTAGAACCAAGAATGATTTGTATAAAGGGCAGGGAGTATCGTGACCAACAAACCCAACTAAAGTTGTGATTAGATATTGATATATTCCACTATCATGCTGGAGCAAGCCAGGGCTACCTAAAACATTCTGAGTCTTGAAGCCCATAGTGTTAAGCCTTGAGCTGAAAGCCTATCTGCATTTTTATTATTGCACTGTAGCACACACCCATAATATGCTGCATGGAGACAAAAAAAGAATTTACATGGAGATTTAAAAAAATATTTTAAAGAATTATTTTAAATACATTATTTAAAAACATTTATTTCATCACAGAGCTAAAAGACCTGGCTTCCTAAAGGTCTGCTGAAATGTTCAAAATTAAGTTTTCTCCATTGACTTCCATACCACATTTCATGTAGAACGTCCCAAGACTCCATGTGAGCAGCACAGAGACCAAGCACAACATGGAGCTGATGGGTTCCCTGTGGTGGGAGCCTTCATTCCTCGGTGTGATGAGGATGGTCGATACAGATCTCAACAGTGCCATGGATCTACTGGACACTGCTGGTGTGTGGACAGTAGGGGGCAGGAGAGAGCAGGAACCCGTACGCCACCGGGTACCCCACGTTCCAATTGTGACGCTCCAGGTAAACAATAAATATATGTTTATACTGTAAGAAACTATTAAGAGTAGACCATATTAAGACCATTTTAGTGGCAAATATTTACCAAAATTGTAGTGTTGCTAGTCTATGGTAATATACATATGGTAAGAATTTATGGCACCATGGCTGCCTAATCGGATATGGTGACCGCTGTGAAACACACAAGTAATTTGTAATCTAGGGTATGGTTTGGTTAATTGTTTTTTGGGCCATGAAGGATAAATTTATGTCATTTTACTGTGCTGTTTATTGAATTGACTTATTTTTCGCCATCATGCATTGTTGGCAGTTCCAACGCAGCGTCCAGAGACAGTATGTGAGCGCTGGCGGGCCAGTCTAATGGAGAACTATGGAGGTCGTCCAGGTCCAGAGCATTTTCTTCCCCAGTGTGACTCATCAGGCGAGTTCACACCAGTGCAGTGTTATGGCGAGACTACTTACTGCTGGTGTGTAGATAAAGATGGACGAGAAGTTTCCGGGACTCGCTCCCATGACAGAGTCAAACCTGCCTGTAAGTGTTCCTCCCTAAAATAAATACAAAATAACTATTTTTGACAGTGATTCTTATTATTTCTGCTGCTTTTAAGATAGACTACAGATTTTGCCATGTTGAACATCTGCAGTATTCATCTTTATTTGTACTTATTTCTCTTCCTCCAGATTTTAAAATTGTTTAATTTATTTTTGACTCCATAAAATAATTTGTAAATATCGTGTGTCATTTTAGGTATACCAACAGTGGCTCCGCCCACCATGCACCCATTGCCCCGCCCAGATGTGACTCCTCCCCCATCAGGAACTACTTTGCTCTATGCTCAAGGCCAACAGATTGGCACGCTTCCTCTCAATGGCTCACGCATGGACAAGGAGAGATCATCAGTGCTCCTCGCCCTGCATGTAAGATTCTTTTGTTGAGTTTGAAGTGTTTTACTTTATACATTCATAGTTAATCAAATGAAGCGTTTGTAGGGGCACTATTGATTTATTTAATCCTCGAAAAATTCACACTGTTGTCAAATTCAGATGAATTTATAGACAAAATTATGAGACATCAGGGTTAATATATCTAATAAAAACTGACTGAAAATGAAATAAAATAAAAATTAGATAAAATAAAAATGGGACAGGTGTGAATTGTGCATATTCTCCCCAAGTTTGCACTGGTTTCTTCAGGGTACACTGGTTTCCTCCTACAGTGTTGCACATTAGGCTAATTGGCCACTCCAAATTGCTGCTAAGTGTGAGTGTGTTTGGTTGTGTGTGTGCTGGCCCTGAAATAGACTTGAAATCTGTTTTGAGGTGTCAGCTGAGATAGGCTCCATCCTCCTCACGACCCTTGTAGGATAAAGTGGTTCAGCAAATAATGAATGGATAATTATACCCTTTTTATTACACCTATACATTTGCAATATTTCATGCCTTTATTCTATAGTTCCATACAAAATATATTCTGTTATACTGTAACTCTCAGACTTCAGGTAAATGTGCTCTGTGCTCATTAGGGCTCCATAGTGGTTGGTATTGACTACGACTGCAGAGAGCGGAAGGTTTATTGGACTGATCTTGCTGGAAGAACAATCAGCAGAGCTGCACTGGAGCCCGGAGCAGAGCCTGAGATCCTCATTAACACCGGTAATGCTGGACTTAAGTTCTGTGTTTAACAGTCAATGTTTTTAGCCACATTAAAAAAAGAACATCCATAAATAGCGCAGATCTGATTCCAGATCATCAGTACTGGGCTAAAACCAGTAAAATCGTAGATCGGGTATTGGAGAAAAAAATAGAACATGGTTTGGAAAGGATTTGTCCAGATATAAAATAGTATTGTAGTTGCACTGCAAATAATTTTTCATGCTGTGTTGTGTAGTTGTGTTATAAGTTGTCCCCCTACCCCCTACATATTCACTTGTAAAGTAAAAAGAAAAAAATAAACATATAAGAATCAATATCGTAATTTCTAATAATATTCACACGACAATTTCTGGCTTATACGTTTAGCGAACTCTGCCAAAAATAATAACAAATATTTTATTATTTTAACTTTGGACAGTTTTGTGGTAGAAGCCTACGATAAGTCTTGTCATGTTCATTGACTTAAAAATTAACTGCTTAGTAATATCTCGTTTTTTCATATATTGAGGAAAATACATATTTGATTCTCACTTACAAAGAATGGAGAGGTCTGTAATTTTAATTGTAGGTTCACTTCAACTTTGAGAGAGAGAATCTTAAAAAAACAATCCAGAAAATTACAGTGTATGATTTTTAAATAATTAATATGCGTTTTACTGCATGAAGCATTTTGATACAATGGAAAAATAGAACTTAACATTTGGTACAGAAAGCTTTTGGTTATAATTACAGAGGTCAGAAAGTTTCCTGTAGTCCTTGACCAAGTTTGCACACATTGCAGTAGGGATTTTGGCTCACTCCTCCAAACAGAACTTCTCCAGATCTCTCAGGTTTCACGGCTGTCGCTGGGCAACATGGAGTTTCAGCTTCCTCCAAAGATTTTCTATTAGGTTCAGGTCTGGAGACTGTCTAGGCCACTTCAGGACCTTGAAATGCTTCTTACGGTGCCACTCCTTAGTTGCCCTGGCTGTGTGTTTCGGGTCATTGTCATGCTGGAAGACCCAGCCACGACCCTTCTTCAGTGCTCTTACTGTGCAATCGTCCTGTCCTCTTTGCCGAAAAGCACCCCTGAAGCATGTTTTCACCCCCCATGCTTCACAGTTGGGGTGGTGTTCCTGGGATTGTACTCATCCTTCTTCCTCCATACACGTCAAGTGGAGTTTATAACAAAGTTCTATTTTGGTCTCATCTGAGCACATGACCTTCGCCCATGCTTCGTCTGGATAATTCAGATGGTCACTGGCAATCTTCAGACGGGCGTGGACATGTGCTGGCTTGAGTAGGGGGACTTTGCTCACGCTGCAGGATTTTAATCCATGATGGCATAGTGTGTTACTAATGGTAACCTTTAAGAATGTGGTCCCAGCTAAGTTCAGGTCATTTACCAGGCCCTCCCGTGTAGTTCTGGGCTGATCCCTCGCCTTTCTCATGATCACTGACACTCCAAAAGGTGAGATCTTGCATGGAGCCCCAGTTCGAGGGAGATTGACAGTCATCTTGAGTTTCTTCCAGTTCCTAATAATTTCGCCACCCGTTGTTGCCTTCTCACCTGCTTTCCTATTGTCCTGTAGCCCATCCCAACCTTGTGCAGGTCTATAATATTGTCCCTGGTGTCTTTAGACAGTTCTTTGGTCTTGTCCATGGTGGAGAGGTTGGAGTCTGATTGATTGAATGTGTGGACAGGTGTTTTTAAATACAGGAGTTATAGAGTCCAAACAGGTGCAAGTAATACAGGCAATGGGTGGAGGATAGGAGGGCTTCTTAAAGACAAATCAACAGGTTTGTGAGAGCCAGAATTCTTGCTGGTTTTTAGGTGATCAAAGAATTATTTCACGCAATAAAATGCAAATTAATTATTTAAAATGGGATTTTCTGGCTTTTAGAGTGTATCTATGATTAAAAAATTACAGACCTTTCCATTCTTTGTAATTTGGAAAACTTACAAAATCAGCAAATATTTTCCCCCACTGTTGGTATAATGAAATATGGTATTTCTAATCAGAATAAATCTGCTTTTGAGAACAGTGTCTGATTAAGCACTCTCGTTTTTAAGGCCTCGTGAGCCCCGAGGGTTTAGCAGTGGATGTGGCTCGCAGGAGGATGTTCTGGGTGGACAGCACGCCAGATAAAATCGAGACAGCCAAACTGGACGGAAGCGAGCGGCGTGTTTTATTTGACACTGATTTAGTTAATCCCAGAGCCATCATAGTGGACTCTCTCTCAGGGTGAGTACTTTATTACATTTTCTGCCACTGTGTTGCTGTTTTTTTATCACCCTAAATATCTTGAATATCACTTGAAATAAATTAATTCCATATACATGGACCATGGTGGTATAGTGTTTTTTTGCCTCACAGAAAGAAGATCCCAGGTTCAAGCCCCATGCCTGATGAATGCAAAGACATGCTCATTAGGCTAATTGGCTGTTTTAAATTGTCCTTAGATGGGAATGAGAGTGGGAATTTTGAAGCTCTGGCGAGCTGTACAGGGTGTATGCCCAGAGTTGGCTGGGATGGGCTCCAGCCACCCTGCGACACTATCAGTTCGGAAAATAAAAGGAAAAAACTTCCACAGACACTATATAACAATACAGTCAGTAATGACATAGTGTTACTTCACTTTAATAAACAGGAATAAAACACATTCTAGTGTGAAGGAAATGATGTGAGAGGAAGGAGATCAAAACAATAAGAACAATGAGTCGAGAGTGCAGATGTGTTGTGTCTTAAGGGAGGTCCAGAAAATTACTCCTACTCACTCACACACCCACAGACACACACACACAAACGCACACACTCATCTGGACATCTGTAGAAATGTAACTTAAACCTCATGTGCAATCAGAATAGCATGTGACCATGCATGTGTGTATATGTGTGTATGCTAGTAGTTTACATTAATCTTATAAGTTTAGTCTTCAGGGGATGTGTATTTCAATTATAGGCTTTATGAATGCATAGTTTAGTAAGGCCGGCAATCATGAAAATCCTTCACCAACCATTTTAATTGCCACTCAAAATGATAGTATACAGATATAAACATGTTACATCATACACTGGTTGGGATTCAGGGATTACACGGCAATTATTTACAACATGGTTGTAATTAGTTGATCATATTTCCTATATTTTATTTAGTCCTTATGTATGTTGTTGCATGTGCACATATGTTAATAATATCTTTTTGCAAATAATTTTATAAATGTATAAATTCTCATTTGCCTAATAACTGAATTACTTGGCCAAGGGACATTATAT
>JBCNYG010000020.1:19927184-19942987 GCA_039654305.1 Porochilus rendahli
CCATTTTTCTCCAAAACGAGACACATTTGCCATAAGACATTTTGTCACATTACAAAGGATAGCCTGAATGTCATGAAAATGATAATAACTCTTTTTGGGACAAAAATCCAATGACTGCCTTTTTGCTTTGTAGGGCAGTACAGTTCTTCTCCGGTTTAATATCAGATCAGGCACCATTTTAGCGCATTACTGCCATCTACAGGATCTACTCATTCACTACAGTTTATCTGGTTCTGCTAATAGTGTGGCCTAAATTTCACAATAACTGTATAAGGCAGCATCCAGCACTCTTACATCAGCACTCTTATATGTGTATATATCTCATATAAAGAATGAAGAGGACAAGGCATGCCTCCTTGCTCATCAAGAGAAAAAAAGAGACAGGGATCTAGGGGTTCAGTTAGCTGCTGAAGAGAAGAGAAAAATACAGACCGATTGATATTAGAAGAGAGATGGTCAGAAAGTCTTGGCATCCCAACAGGATTCTAAGAAAAAACACCAGCAGAATGGCCAGAGGATAAAGATTACCAAGAAGGAAAGTCACTAATCAGTGGACTGAAAGTAGTAAATGACACAACTGAACAAGCTGTAGCTCTTGTTCAATAGTTCAATAACATCATCACCATTCATGAGGATCTGAAACAGTATATTTTACAAGTCGTCAAGCACCATCAAAAAGGCATCAGACAGTAAAGTAGGTTACTCTGTAAAAAAAGGTGTTTGATCCTTTCATTGTCTGTTGTAATAAACTGTTCAACACTGTTCAATAAACTGTTCATCTCTGTCTCAAATGAGTGGCTTCGAATTATTCCTTTACAAGAATTTCTTTGCAACAAGCCATTGGCCTAAATCACGAGATAATTCAAAATATCACTGACCTTGTGTCACTTCCAAAATTAGAAGGTGAGAACAAAAATAACCAAAAAAAAGGTATTATTTAGTGCGGCCACCCTATACTTGGATTACAGCATTTAAACTTTCACATATTGTTTAATTTCTTCACTCGCTAAATCATTCCATACGGTTTGAGGTTCATTCATGCTATGCAAAAGTAAAAAAAAATTAATTTGCGACACCTTTCAATTTTTCAGATAAATTGGTGTTTTCGTTTATTATCCATAATTTTACCTCCATATACTTGTCAGAATTGTTTTCTGGTTCTCAGTGCCTACAATAGAATCGTTTAATACTTTTTGACCCCAACAAACATAGAGAAGTCAATATTTAAACTTTTGTTTATTAGGAGCCCTTTTAGACATGAGTGGTGATGTATAATCTTCACTGCACACCACTGAATACACACATGTGTGTATATATATATATGTGCTAATATGTGGTATAAGGAAAAAAAACACAAGACTACAGTTTTCTCTAGTTTTACAGGGAGAAAACTGTAGTCTTGAATTTTTTTTCCTTATACCACATATATATATACACAAAAAAATGAAAGAAACACACAAACAACACAATGTTACTTGAATTCAAAAACACACACTTAACTGTCCACTTAGGAAGCAAAACTGTGCAAACGAGTGGCATTTCTTTGGTGGGGCTGCACAGCCCTCCATGTGCTTGCCAGAGGATTACTTGACTCGCATTATGTACCGAGATGAGATCCTCAGACCCCTTGTGAGACCATATGCTGGCGCGGTTGGCCCTGGCTTCCTCATAATGCAAGACAATGCTAGACTTCATGTGGCTGGAGCGTGTCAGCAGTTCCTGCAAGAAGAAGGCATTGATGCTATGGACTTGCCCGCCCTTCCCCAGACCTGAATCCAACTGAGCACATTCGGGACATCATATCTCGCTCCATCCACTAATGCCACATTGCACAACAGACTGTCCAGGAGTTGGGAGGCGATCCCTCAGGAGACCATCCGCCACCTCATCAGGAGCATGCCCAGGTGTTGTAGGGTGGTCATACAAGCACGTGGAGGCCACACACACTACTGAGCCTCATTTTTACTTTTTTTTAAAGACATTAAATCAAAGTTGGATAAGCCTATAGTGTGTAAGTTTTCTGGGTCTGATTTTCTCTAAAACTGGGTCAAATTTATTGATTCACATTTTGGTCCTAATATTTTCCAAAACAATTATAAAAAATTAGAAAGAGCAATCCCTGCCCAAAACACACCACATGGTCGATACAAATAATGTGTCATATGGATATTTATACTGCCTAACGTTTTGCCTCCAGGCTCAGAATTGTCGTTAACTTTCCAAGGCAATAGAAGGCGCTCACATCAAAAAGCAAACTTGAAACTTCAGGCGTGGAATTGCTGTAAAATCTCAGCCCGCGCGTTATTTTTTCCTACCCATATCCAGCCTACCATTATACGATTGGCTACTGTCCAAGGATAAGTCATTCTCATTGGTAAATTAATTGTGAGGACGACGAGATATCCAATCAGCGCACAGGAAGGTGGGACACGGTGTTGAAATGTGGTAGAGAAACAGGCATTGCGGATGGATGCTTGATGTAAGCGTATACGCTAACAATTTATACGTTATTTCTTTTGCTTTTTGAAGCAGGTGTTCTGTGTGCACAAAAGCACACAAACGCCTTTGCATGCAAACAAGCCGAAAGTATTTTAGGAGGTGTTGACGGCCAAGCTGGGAATATAGACATTTGGATTTTGCTTACGGACTTTGTGTTTTAGCATGTTAGCCTTTAGCTGACACTAGACGGAATTATAATTATCTAACATTTGGATGAATAATTAGTAGTTTGGGGTGTGTTAGGTGTAAGTGGTGAAGTCTGTCTGGATTATCGCGGCCTCTCTGCGTTTCTCAGTTTGAGTGAATTTATACTTTCAGCCTTAACATGGCGGAAAACAAAGCAGAGGTAAGAAACGCTCGCGCACAGTCGACCCCATCAAAACTCGCCTCCCCAACACAAGCTTGATTCTATTCAATCTCTTTACCCTTAATGGGATGGATTTTACTCCTACACTTTGTTTTCTACGCTAGAATGTTGGTTTGTATTTATTTGAAACGTTTTGGTTGGATAACACTAATGTCTTTAGTAGGTTATTATGAACACACTGCTACATTATTCCCATCATGTGGAAGGTTTATTCGTCTGGAAAAGCTTAAACAGTGTAATATACATTCTGAAAACGTTACAAATACACCGTGCAAACTTTGGCGAACGAGGTTTTAATGCAATGTATGCTTTTAAAATGTCAATATGTCCAGTTTATGATCAGGATAACAACATTCCTGCAGTTGTTTGTGATATTAAAGGAAAGGCCCACCCGAACTCTCGTATGTTTTGGTGAGTTGTTTATGGATGTGTTCAGTGACTCTTGTGCTAGTTTTATAGCTGGTGTTGTGTTTTTGTTATTCCTGGAGAAGTAATATGTAAATGTAAATGTGTAATCTACGTTACAGGGCAACATTATTGGTCCTAAAGGTCATTGGCAAATATAATTTTTCCATGATCATTTGCAAGTCCCTTAAGCAAAAAATAAATAAGTTAACTCTTGAGCAAAATAAATTGAATATTATTTGGTGGTATTCCTTAGAGAATCAATCATTTATGGAGTGATGCTGAGCGTGAATTTCTCATCGGCTATTTCTGAGACACTCGGTGCATGACGTCATTTTGGCCAAACATCCGTACAGCATACTATTTCCGGTTATCTTTCTTCACAAGCTTCAGTGGGTTCTTGCTTGCTTTAGAGTTATTATAATCATGCCGTATTGCAGTGCCGTGAGCTGCAATAATGGGACTGGATCAGGTAAAAGTTTTTATCTGTTTCCAAGTGAAGAGAACAGAAGAAAAGAATGGGCCCTTCGTGTAAATCGAGCTGTAGGAGATAAAGACTGGAAGCCGGGCAAATATGCATACCTTTGTTCCGATCATTTCACAGAGGAATCCTTTGTCCACAAGCCCAGCATTTTGAAAAGTTTGGGGGTGTCTTTGGGGCAGAATAGACTGAAGAAGGATGCCGTACCAACGGTATTCAAACATAAGCTGCAAACACATCGTAGCAGTGGAGCTTTGGCGAAAAGGAGAAGGCTGGAGGTAAGTCGGACCTAATCTCATAGAGATACCTACTGTGATGCAGTATAGCCGTAGGTTTAGATGCTTAGTAGTAAGTACTGTAGGGCACACAATAGTGAACACAGTATGCTTATAAAGGTCCCGCTTGCTGTATGTACTCATGCTGGCTGGCAAGATGTGCATATATGTCCAGACAGTTTGACCAGAAACCTGGATGCTTCGTGATGCTTGGTGTAGCTCCAAGGAAGCCTATGATTTTTGGAAACTGATGGCAGTACACCTCCCTAGATTTCCAGGATTATTATGGGGGTATAGGCTGTCCGGGAACCTCAAAAATCCGGCAATCTCTAATTTCCGGGGTCCCTACCCTTTCCTGGAAATTTCCATAATCTGTCCCACAATCACCATTATTCAGCAGCAGTCCTGCACTTTTGCAACACTTATCCAACACTCTATACACAATATTGTTTCCACAAACTTAAGGAGCGTATTAGCACATTCTTTTATCGCATTCAGTTTAAATGTGGGTTTTGGCTTGTGTACACTGTCCTCACTTTCCCTTTCACTTTGCTCTCCTGTCACTGATGCCACTATCTGTTCATTGGACATTATTCCGTGCCCTTCTGCTGCTTCATTTTCATCCATCCAATCTGATGGGAACGGGCCGGACAGGAGGGAAGTTGGAAAATCATGACCGACTAGGACTTCCATCGTCGATCCCTGGACTCGTTCAAGCATTTTTTCGGAAATACCAAAAAATGTCTGGCACCAGATTTTGTACGGGAAATCCATGAAAAAGGGGTATGGGAAATCGAGGGTGAAGTATATTTGCTTTCCATAGGTATTGGCATTGGCTGATGAACACGACAGCTGCACCTACAAAAAGGGGATCTATCTGAATAAATTCCTAGAAGTTGAAATACCTTTTTGAAAAGACCCATTTTGGGTTTATATTCACCATTCAGTTGTGAAAAAGTATTAAAAAGAAAAGCCACATCAGAAGAAAACTGCAATCTTACTTGGATAATTGCCAATGACCTTTAAAGACAGATTCACAGAGGAAGCAATTAGCGATTTGTGAATTGCTTTGCTGCAGAACTGCACGCGAAATTGCTTATTCTACACAGTTTGTGGAAGTAAATTGGAAAAGATTTTGGGCTATTTTCTGGACACAGAAAACCTGTGACCTGCCCTGTCTGACTGGTGTGACGCACAGTGTATTTTTGGTCACACATTCCCTATAATGTACTTAAATCAGTCAGTGACCATTAGCATCAAATCTGAGTTTTTGAATGGTAGTAAAACATGGGGGGCTGGGATATACATCACTATGTTGAGTTTTGGTTCAACTTTGATGGTGAATTGCAGTGGGACGTAGTTGACCTCGGGTCTTTACTTATTGACCACAAGATTTATATATATATATATATATATATATATATATATTCTATAACAAATGCACAAAATTGCATGTGAAAATTGTGTTGCATAGCATATACACTTGTTTGAAAAATATGAGTAGTGATTGACCCCAGTGCTGTTGGGATTGATCGGAAGCACCCTGTCTCAAATTTTATAGATAAATAAAATTTATTCATTTATACTTGAAACTGAAAGCATGGTGAATGCCCCAAATTGATTTTTTTAAAAGGTGAAAGTAAATTTGGACGTGTTTCATTTTAGAATTAAGACAGTCTCACCTGATTAACTTAACAAAATGTTCTAGGCATGCTGCATAGTTCCTGAAAGATTTGGCAGCCTACTGTTAACTGTAGCAGTTTGAATACAGTACAGTTTATCAATAATTCAGCTGTCAGGCAAGAATTATTCAGCTGGCAGTCAAGAAGTGGCAGCAGCTATTTCTTGTGCCCCAAAGTCCTTTAACAGTGACCAGTGCTTGACTCCACAACATGCTCTAACAGCCATATTGGCTGGAAGCAGAAGCTCTGCTGTGACTTTTCCCACAGTTTTCAACAGATGATTCAAAGGCCTGGTAAGTAATACATTATGTGATTAATTAAGCTAGTTTCATTGCTAAAGTTAAGGTCTCTAGTTTTGTCTATTATGTCAACAACCATTTTTGGAAAAAATGAAGTTTAATTCTGTCTTTCTTCTAAATTTGAATGTCCCTGTACAATGAAAAAAATGTGTAAATTATACATATTTTGTAATAATACAGCTTAATGTAACCTAAATGTATGTCTGTCCATTACGCCAATGTGCAAATTGTCTTCTGACTGATACTTAAGCATCTGTTTTGTCAAAAATGTCAACTTGTTTTATGTTAATGGATGTGTTTGACATTGGTATTTCATGTATATAATTTGTATTTTCAGGCCACGGAAGCAATTTAATCACCATATCTGAGTCAGACGATACCATTCCTTTTGCATTATTGGCTGAGAAGGAGAAGCGTTGAGCACAAGGGCGAACCAGTCAAAAAGGAAAGCTAGATGCAGAGAAGACTAGAAGAGGCTTGCAGAATCTGATCATGTGAAAAAATTGATTGAACAAAAGAATGCTGAAGATGACTTCAAAGAAAAGATGAGACTTGTGAAACAGAAATCTCGGACCAATGTGTCTTATTATAAGTAGAGATTGGTTTGACAGAAAGTTGCCACATCCAAGCATGTAAAACAAGCTGAAGTCCCCATGAAAGAGGAAAAAGCAGAAGAAAAAAGGAAACAGAACATTATGAAAGTAAAAATTTTGAGGGAATCAGAAAAAAAAAAAAAAACACCAATACCTGAAACTTCCTCATCTACTGCATCAAACAGCTCAACCTCGGTCATTTGAGAAGGCAGGAAAAAGGGAATAAAAGTGCGAAGAGTGTGCTCTTATCCATCGAATGCCTCACCCAAAGAGCAAAGGTTTTGCCAAATGTGTTCTTGATTCTTTCAGGCCAAGGACTAAAAAAGTTTGAAAGATCTCCAGATACTTTGGCTGAAGTATGGCCGACCCTGCTATGATAGTTGGTGATATGACCCATTCAGCTTGTTAATACTGGGCTTTTATTTATTTAATTAATTACTCAATTTAAATTTTTTTGCTTGAGCTGTCACATCACTACCAAAACATTAGTCTCTCAGCGAATTGGTACCGTTTTGTGCTGAGAATTGGACCAGTTTACAGCTGTGTACATTTCGTGTGCTTTACTGTAGGGTCGGGTGGTATGATGGTGTCTTGACAGTATGAATTGTCCACCAGTAGAGATTTGCTGTACCGTTTACACGGCAGAGTTTAAAAATATAAATATATTAATTGCTGAATCACCATAGTTACATTGCTGTGACACAAACGGGGCACCAGCACCACAGCGTGCAAGCTGTACTGTGAGCCTGTGTAAGTTCTGTGCCCAGAACTTGTACGCAATAAAAAAATAAGGTGCTTGCACGTGTTTTGAGACTAATTAAATGCCGTAAATGGGCTTTTGGTAAAAGCACTCCATATGACAATAAATATCAACAATGGAAGGGAATTACTCATGCCATAACAACACGCTTATGTAAGGTTCAGAGAGTTAAGCCTTGTTCACACAGGACGCAACAAGCAGCAAGTGACCATGCAAAGTCAATGATCGCGTGTGATATGCGAGACAAGAAGCAGCTATTTCTCGGCAGGCACAATTCAATTGAGCTGAACTTTCATGAGTTGAGCAATTACTAATCAGAGCTTTGGGATACCCTTGATTGACTGTGTGTAAATATTCTGCTCAGACAGAAATGTTCAAGGATAATAACCTGATACGTAATGCCTGGGTCCACATTTCTGAAACGGTCAGCATTTCAGTTTGTATAAATTTATTTAGAGCTGTATGAAATGTGCATTATGAGGATTGGGTAGATAACTCGAGTACATGATTTTGCTAATGTTCTACTGAATCGTGTTAACAGCTAAATTTTAATAAAATAAACAAATCAGCAGTTTAGTAACTGTGCAATTCAGATTAAAGAACTGCTGAAAGTGTACTCTGTCTAAACAGAGCTCCTGCAGAAGTCTATGATTCTCCCTGTGATGATGCCAGGAGTGAATCATTGAGTGAACCCAGGAGGAACGGTGACTTTATGATGCTCTTTCTCAAATGGAGAGCAGAGGTTCATGATGCACAAGAGTTTCTGTTCTGTATTCGCTGTATGATGATAATGATCAGCTTTTTTGATGCTAATCCACATAGAATTAATTCAAAAATATAAGATAATGATGACAAAAGCTCTCATGGACTTGCTGTAGGGAGAGCGGTGCTGCTCACAGTTTCACTTGGAATGCTTTTGAGGCTGGAAACATGCGAGGGAGTTGCCTAGGCAACGAGAGCTGAGAGGTGAAGCGATTCGCCTCTCTCTCCAGGCGATGTCGTTTTGCTCAGTAGCGAGCATGTGGCCAGTTGCTTGCAGTATGCAAATTCCAAGTATGTAATGCGCATCCAACACTTCACCAACGTCAAGTTGCCGTGTTTATATGTAGAATGCTGTATAAGGTAACTATTTCTATTTGGCTTGTTAGTCTGAAAACTTTGGAAAGAAATTACACAGGATCACCAAATTTGGTGAATGGATTCCCCTCAGGGTCGAAAAAAGTGGAATTGTGTATGGGTTTCAAGGTCACTTTTTCTGTAATTGGCTTGTTATTCCGATAACTTAAAGAAAGAAAGTGACATGGAATTACCAAAAATTTGGTGAATGGGTCTTCCTCATGAAGGTCTCGGTTTGGATTGTATATGGGTCACCTTCACCTTGTTTTAAGGTCACAGCAGTTAACTTGGTTAATTTGCCTATAATGGAATGTTATGAAATGGTCCATGGAGCATCTGGACTCGTCTTCTATTTTTTTATTTGTAGTATCAGAAATAATTCAAGGTAGTCTGCTCGTGTATGCGTGTATAAAGAATGGCAAAATGGTACTAATGGGGCAAAAACTGCTGCAGGGGCAATTTTTTTTAAATTCTCAAGACAACCGAAGGATATGACTCCTTTAACCCGATAAGAGGGTCTACTCCATATGTGCAACATGTTCAGACCGTTTTGAATTCCTAAATGGTTTCCTACAAGTCTGCGAGAAATGGCCAAAATTTAATTGGTTGTTTCATATTCCAGCAATGGTACATAACACAATATTGTACAATTTTATGTAAACTCAAAGAATAAATGAATAAACAAATTAATAAACCTTTTTTTATAAATAAAAAACCCCAGGAGTCTAGCCGTGTGTGTGTATGTATGTTCTTTAAATTATAAAAATCAAGACTTAAGTATTAACCATTTACATGCTGATTTGGTACAGTTGTTGATAAAAGATTTTTTATTTGGAAATATAAGCATTTTTTTAGGAGAAAGTACTTCCAATGTCAGACCTTTATTTTTAATTTGGGACACCAGTGGAGCAGCAAAGCTCGATTCATGATGCAAAAAAAAGTCTCTAGTTCTTCAGAAAGCCCCCTTCTTCTGAAATGCTGATTTTGGGTGTGCATGCTGGACGTCTCCTTTGGCTTTGTAATTCGGTTTGTGGACTTTAATCTGTCTGCGCCTCTCTGTTCTGATTGATTTCCTGAAAGCTGGCAGGCAGACCAGGATGCTATTCAGAAGACCCAGTACTACTGTGCCTAAAAATAAAAATACAGCAAAGAAATTCGTGTTTACTGGCAGCTCAAACAGATCAAAGGGTAAACTAAAATATCCACTACACTTGTTCTTTGACACTCTGGATTCATCTAACCAGCTTGTCAACACTTTTATGATAATGACATTTATGTGTCGAAAAAGGGAAAAAGCATAGTATCTCTAATATAAAGCTAGTTATCAAAATTGTTTTTTGACACAAACTAACAGTTTTGAATGTGTCTGCACTTTGTTCGGGTTAAATGCAGAGCAGGATATCCAATACCCAAACATCTGAAAAGAACTTGACACTACTTTTACCTAATATAAAAAAGGAAACTGTTTGGTCTTAGATGCCTCTTATATTGAGCTCTTTTGCTTATTTAAATCTACTCTTCACGTTAAGTGGCTTGACGGAACATCTTTCTCATGGAAAAAATCCTAACACGCCTTAATTTGTCTAACAATAAACACAAACAAGACAGTTTAACATTCAGTGAACACCTTATGGCTGGATTAACATGGTGGTGTGAGCATCGTGCTACATGCATGATTTTCTAAGTTAATACTTTTTTGACCAGAAAGACTGAGTGATATAACAGCTTTTTTATATTAAAATAGTAAAGTATGAGTCCACGGTTTGTGCGCACTTATTGTGTTCTCTCTAGCAAATTATAGTCTGTTAGATGTCTGTATATATGTTATATGAATATAGCATCCCCTGCCAAAAAATGCAAGGTGGTTTGGTAAGGGCAAGCTTGGAAGGAGACCACCACCCCCCTCCATTAAAAAAAAGAAAAAAATTATATATGGTGGATTCTGGTGCTTTTTGAGGTGGTAATGACACTTTAATATATTTCCAATATCTACAAAAATAAGACACAAATCTTCTCATTAATCATTTCTCATTACATCCTTATGTATGGTATTTCCTTGTGGTTGCACTGAAAATTAATTCATCAAGATGCAAAAAAGATTAGTAGTTAAGTCACATAAAATATCCACCACAAGTAATAACTTTCCTCAAAATATCAGTTATCTATAACTTCTAATTCAGCATTTTCTGAAAAAATAACCTTGATTAAAAGTTGGCTGGTAAGACTGATATAAAGTAGACACAGAACCATGAAGATAGTGTATATTAAATCCCCATGCTTTATCTTGCATTATATGTAATAGTATTTTTTCAAAGTTAATTAGATTACCCTGTTACCATCACTACTTTCATTTTTTTTGTTTGCTGTCTGATCACCAGTTTCCAGATTGTCTGACTGGTCTGCTGAAACATCCTGTCCCTTTACACTGAAAAGCCTAATATGGAATATGCTGAATTCCATATAACAGATTTGTTAAGCTCTGTCATTAGTCGACCTAGTTCTCTTGAATAAATCAAGATGAATGGCAATGAGTGGTCATTGACCACTTGTTGTAATTCTTATTGTTCAATGCATTCTGAACATGGGTTCATTGGGTATTGAGGCCAATATCTAATGACACTACAGGCGTCATGTACACCATGCAGTGACCTCATCATTAACATAAGTGTCTCAGATCCGTAATCACGGGTTGGATGACATTTTAACTGTATAAGATAAGTAGTGCAATAAATAAAATTAAAATGACATGGCAAATTTTTTTTACTATTTTGAAAGCAGTGAGGTGATGTTTTGTTAAGCATCGGGCAAGTCTAAAGGGGAAAAACAGTGAGGAAGCACACCTCGACATTCATATAGTAATGGAAATTGTGTGTGTATTTATATATTGTATCATTGTTTACAGAACATCTGCACTGAGGAGGAAGAGAGTCATAAGGAGACTAAGCTGTCATCAGGTAAAACACGACACGCAAGGCATTTACCTGTAATGCCGAGTTTTGGCAGGTGCATTGTTTAAGGTCTGTTTTAATGGTATGTAACAGTTCAGTGGTAGATGGCCACAGTAAGTGAAATTATGGTGACTGTTGGTTCCAGATAATTCTAGAAATGTTAATGGTTTGTTTGCTGTTATGTTGAAGGAAATGAACTTGTAGGTAAAATCTGCATGGATGGGTGAAAATATTTGCTAAGAATCTAAGAATACTTAATGCTGTAATATTAGTCATAGGTTTGTATACTAATTGCACGAGGTACTCTGTTTTTTTGTTGTTGTTTTTTTGATACATGCATTAGGTGATACCCCCACCCACCAAAATAAATTTCTGCAATGCTAGACATGTGGTAAATTGAAGGATTGCATTCCCTTTAGCAAACATAGTGGACATGTTATGTTGATGTTTATGTGAGGCAAATGATAAGGCTATGGAAGAGTATTCAGCATTTTATAAACAAAATAATAGTTATATTTTAATAATTATGTAAAACAAAATACCCGATGCATTTAATACAATATGCTGCATAAAGATGCTAAATACACAATGATTCTCTTATCAAAAAAAAAAAAAAACATATTGGGGGAAGTACATTAACTTTTAACCAAAGTGTTATAGAAATTATATGTTTTGAAAGGTTTTTTTAATAGTTTCTGTCACAGTCCATGAGAAAACAATCATTATAACATTTTAACAATTGTAAAACTGATATTAGAAAATAATTTTGGTGCTAGAGAAATCAGTTTTTTTTATTTTATTTTATTTTATTTTTTTTAAAGATTCTCAATTTTAGTGATTAGTGGTACATTGGCAATATTATGCAAAGGAATGGTGGTGAATAAGATGTGTTTGTCAATTGTTTATTGAGGAAATAAATGTTGGTTACCTTTTCAACACATTCTGTTCGTGGTAGAAGCACCAGTAATGGCTAATCATGGTGGCAGGCGATACAGACTCATCAAAACGGACCATACTGTAGTTAATAATACATAAATAAAATAATAGAAATATAATAATTTCAGAAATATTACTTCTAATTACTGACTGTTTTATATTAAGTGTCTCTGACACTTCCCAACAACATTTGCTGATACATAGAACAGTAAGCACTTATATAATTATATACTGGCTGTTAGACACAAGCTACATAATTATAAAATATGCAAATAAGAACTTATAATATTACTGTCATATATATATTAGTCATGTAAATAAAACTTAAATTTTTCAAGTAATTGTTTTATATATATATATATATACTTATACCCATTTTGACAAAATGTGAGTGCTGTATCACTGACAGTTCTATCAGCAAATATTTGTACTCATTTTTACATATAAATGGTTGACTTAGTTAAACAAAATTTCACTATGATGGCAAAGTTGGCATATAAACACTATCTTCAAAATTTTTTTAAGTGGATGAGCATGTGTCAGCATTGTGTAATTGCTTTGTAAAGGAAGGCCAATTTTCACTTGTTTAACTGTTTCTAGGTGCTGAGGTTCCAAGGTCTGAGTCGTCCAAGCAAGGCATGGAGGAAGATGAGCTGGACGGGCTTCCTGTTTTTGGAGCAGATGAAGACGACTGTGACCTGGAGAGCAGCTCCACACAAAAAGACAAGCAGACTGATGATCAAGATGAGAATGAAAACGGAGACAGTGTCTCATCCAGAGCTAACAGTGCAGGCAGGTTTCAGATGGAAATGTTGTAGATGCCACAGATGACCTGATGTCTCTGCTATGTTATATACTAAAGTTGAAGCACCCTTAGATAGGCAGTGTTTCCCCTCCTATTGAATAGCTGGTTTTGCAAATTAATTTATATATATATATATATATATATGGCCCTGGGTTCCTGGGGCTTGTCTGTTGTTGTTTTTTTGTTTTTGTTTTTTTAAACAACGTGCCTTTGCACTGTTAGCCCCTATTATTTGATAAAAGGCAAAAGAAAATGAGTGATGCAAAAAAGATTTTAAAAATGAAAATTACAGTGCAACATGGTGTCAACACTGCTAGATTCATTTTCTCATGTAAATATGGTATGCTATGTGCTGAACCATTCGCAAGATTCAACCCCACAGCTTTCTCCTTGTTGTTGCCTTGGGTGAAGCACCAGTTGGGAGGGTCCCTTGATTAGAGAAACAGTTACTAATAACAACATAGCAACCAAAACACGTGACGGACTGTGAGCAAGCAATCAGCGTGCAATACTACCTCAAAGAAACTGGCTTTTGAAGGGTCACCTTCAAGACTTTATGCTCATTAACTGTGAAGGTCCACCTTCCAAAGAAATGAACTGGGGAAACTTAAAAAAACAAAACAAAACTGGAAAGCAGTAAGGAAATGTAAACTTTACAGTACAAGACAGAAGAATTAATATAGATGTCAGTGCAAGGCTGTGTTAAATTTGCTGTGTTTTTTGTTTCTGGCATCATGTAGGAAGTTTTTCATAAATATATGAATACACAAAATATATAACACAAAATATGAACCAGTTTAAAACCGATTAAAACCGATTTAGCTAAGAATGCACCTGACCAGGCATAAAAAAGCTCCTGTTTGAGAGGGCCCATCTTTAGTTGAACATGTGGCTCATTGCACCTTTTCATGCATTTCTTAAACACTCTCTATTCTCTATTTAAAACAAGGTAGTGTATTTTGTGGAGATCCCCTAAATTTTCGTATATTCCAGGACTGCAGCCACAGAGTGATTTTAATAAAAAAAAAAAAAAAAAAAACTACTTTTTTATTATTTTTATTATAATTATTTTATTAAATAATCTCATCAAAATTTGGGAACCCCTTTTCTCATTTGTGCTTATTTTTGTTCTGTTGTATATTAAATGCTTTCTCTGATTTATTGCAGGAGGAAGTGTGCCCTGCCCTCAGATCGAGGATGTGACCTCCCAAAATGAACGCAGTGTATGTCACACTTAACAAGTCTGTTGTGCTTGCTGGAGTTCCTGTTTTATACCATTTTATATTTTTGTTTTTTGTAGTTTAGCAAAGTTAAATCACAGTTTAATCACATTGTTATATTGATCATGGGTGTTGACTCAGTGTTTGTTGGTCGCAACATTATAATTTTTACTTTTGTGCTTTTAAATTCAAAAGTGATTAATATGTATAGTACCAGTCAAAGGTTTGGATATCATGCTCTTTCTAATTAAATTTTCAATTGTTAACCTAATTGAACAGTGTGTACAAACTTTTTGATTGGTACTAACACAAATTTCACAAAAAGGATTTATGTGTTGATGTTCCGTTTTGAACAGGCGTCATCGCAGAAGCCAAGTGAAGGAAGGCAAGAAGAAATCCTTTTTTCTCCTTTAAAGAAAATCAAGGATGAGCCCATAGATGAGGACTATGATAAAGCGCTTATCAGTTCTGCCCATTCGGATGTTAGTCGGGTCAAGGAGGAGCTTGAAAATGGAGATAATGAGGTAAGGATTGTCGTGTTGCCTGAATAGCAGGGCAGACACATTGACACACGTCTGTCGTTATCTGGTGTCTGCGTCACACTTTAAAATGAATTTAGGGAGGAATCTGAAAGTTTTTCTACAACCCTCCGAGTACTATTGCATTTCAACTAAATGAACAGTGAAAGAGATCTAGATTAAGGTTTAGACAAAGCAATCGCAGCAACACTGGAGCAACACTTTGACTCAAAGTCTTTGTCTGCATTCTCACCCTTCACACTTGCATGTAATCCTCATCCAGTCAACTTATTTCAACCAAACTTTCAGAGAACTTTATTTACATCATAGTATTTTGTAGCTCCTATTTTTTAAGAACATCGGTGACAGGATAAAGATGAAAGACATCCTTTCTTCACTTTATGTGCCAGCTGAAACATGTCGAAATCTAGGAAGAGCTTCCTAAAATGTGCCAGCCCCTAGACGTCTCTAACTCTTAATAAAAAAGTCACCATATAGGAAGAAAGACTCAGTAACCTTCCGTCATCCACAACATTGGAACTGGGCATAGGCGAACGGCTGCCTACTGCGAAAGAGTTTAGCTATGGAGAATGTCTTAACTGACTAAGATCTAGTGTAGGACGTGCAAAAGTCATCCTTTCCAAATGGGGATATGAATGAAGAGGAGGTTTCCTGTGACTGGAACCAAACCAGAAACCATGCAACAACTAATGACATACCCCTGGTTGGAGCATCCTTGCACAGCATAAGCCTGGCAGCATATAATAAAAGAGGACAATGACTTGTTCAGTTGTTGCGAAATCGGATATAATTTGTAACTGGAGGTCTCAAGGATTCTATAAGAGGACCTCCTACCCCCAAACCCCCCCGCCCTGCCCAATAGAATATTAATTAATATA
>JBCNYG010000020.1:19963664-19980283 GCA_039654305.1 Porochilus rendahli
CAGAGTCAGCTGAGATGGGCGCCAGCCTCCCCGCGACCCTAATTAGGAATAAGCGATTCGGAAAATGAATGAATGAAGTTAGAAAATTAGCAGTACTATTTTACCAGAGACATGAATTGAATGAATGACTTATTCATTGAATGGTTTATATGAGTGATTCATTACAGGCACGGTGCATATCCCTGAAAAGGCAATTAACCACCAAGCTAGAGGTGAATAATTGCTTTTAGTGTATATTAATCACAGGACCATAAGCAACTAAATAAAACAGAATTTATTTTATTTTCTTTGAAAGATTTTTTGGACATTTTTAAATAGTGACAATGGTTATGTGTTCCATCATGACATCTTTTGAAACTCATTAATGGAGAATTATTTGATTGCAAGGGTATTATCTGCCAAAGCTAAAGGCAGAGATCTGAGCTGTTCTCTAATATTTAAACAACAAATTCTGCAATTGTATGCAACAATCATGTTAATACTCTAGTGGTAAGTGGGTTGTTAGTGCAGTATGGCCTAAAGAGGGTGTCCAAAGGAAAGTGCATCATAGTCTGTGTGAGACAACCGGTAGTGCCGCCAGCTATGGCATTCTATTCCCTGCTTATGCCGTTTCCGATTCATTCTAGACAAATTCACTGAAAATATGGAATTAAAGTATTTGATGGCAAGAGCATTTTTTTTTTCATTTTCAAGAACTTACAAAAGCATAAATAGCGAGTAAATAAAATGAAGCTTTTGACAGCTCTGGGCTGCAATGCTTCACTGTAAATTGTACTAACGAACTGAACAAGGTGCTAGAGAGGCAGAGCCTATCGATCTTGGATGATGTCGTTATCATGGGAGGAATATTTGCACAATTGATTGTCATTAATGAAAATTAATGGTTCAGTTTATCTGATCACATCTAAGTTGTCATCTCGTAAAAGAATGCTAAGAATTCGCCCTAATTTGTAATGCCCATAAGGCCAAATTAAGCTGTAGAGGAGCAACCTCAAACTTTTTTAACAACAACCTTAAAAATATCATGTGTATTAAACTAGCTGGCTGATGTTAGGAATAACTGTTTTAAAATATTAATTTCCCCAGACTGTATTCAGACTATATATATTTCAACGGTCAAAGAGGCAATTTATAGATAATTTGTTTGTCAAAATATCCATTTGTTTCAGCTTTACAATCAACAGATGATTCAAGCTGATGTAGATAAAATCTAGTTGGAAATGAAGATGGACCGGAGTGGTGCGGAGTCCAGATTTTCAGGATTGGTTCTTGAAAAACTCTCATGCCGTCAGACATATTCAGGGATTAAGATTAAGTAGCATCCTAGAAGTAGCAACATGCACCATGCTTTTAGCAAAAATATATAAACAAAATCTTCTTTTCTACAGTTATTGATGAAACTGGAGAGAAAGTGAGACTGGTGCCTGTACCTATACCTGTTCCAACACCCATATACATTCCTTTGCCTGTGCACCTCTACACTCAGTACACACCTTTTCCGCTGGGATTCCCTCTTCCTGTATGTACTTAAATCCTCACATAGTCATGAATAAACTTATGTCTTTACATTGCCATGTATAATGGTAAATGACAGGTATTTTTTTTATTTTGTTTTGGTTTTAGATACCTGTGCCACTGGTCACACCAGCTTCTCAAAAACCAGCAGAGCCATGTTCCAATAAAGGGAGCGTCCCTTCACAGAGCTCAGTGGAGGATGAAGATGTGGAGAAAAGCAAGAGCAGGCCTGTGTCCCATGGAGGTATACAAAATGAATATTATAAGAATTGCAATTTTTATTTGTGTTCTTGGATGAAATTTTACATTTTCTCTGTGTTCAGACCAGGGCAGTACCTACAGTGGGGATTTGGAATCTGAGGCCAGGTCTACCCCCTTTAGTTGGGCAGATCCTGAGGACAATCTCAAGTCATCAGTCCCTTTACCTGAGTTAGAGGGTCTTAAAGATCCTCCTGCCTCCTCCACAACATCCAGTGTCCTTGATTTGGAAAAGGACTTTCCTCTTGGTTAGTGGAAAATTCTCAGTAAAGGGATCTAATACTGATTGTAACTGAGATGGGTCGTTATTTTTGACCAGGTTCTTTAATATCTTATTGTAATTTATTCATTTTAAAGTAAAAGAAATTGTACAATAGGACCAATGTAGGCAAAACCATAAAACCAGTGCTTTTCTTCTCTCATCAGCATCAAATGACCACAAAGCAACAAAGGAGCAGAAACCCTCAGCAAAACGACGCAAGAGAGGAAAAAAGGTACTTTTTTTATTTTTTTTAATGGAATCTAGCATCTACTCTGGTTTATTGCAGTATGTGACCTTTGCCCTGTTAAAGGGAGATCTTTGAAAGAGAAAGTGTGACTCATGAACACCCTCATGTCATGTAATTGTTTGGACAGTCCGGATGTGGGTGTGCATCTGTATTTTTGGAAATGTAAGGTGGGAGAGAATGGTGTTTTATATGAAGGTTTTAGATGCTGGGCCAAATATATATATAATTTTTTTTATTTGTTTTTCCACAGTCATAACAGTATAATATAGATTTAAATGTAATATGCAGCATCTAAAGTTGATAGGTTAGGTTTTAGCATTGCTGCACTCATTTATAATGAACATTCTCTATATTCTACACAAACTCATACACATAGGACTTCTTATCCAGATTGTATCTTGAACTTAAGTATTGCTCTTGAATGTCATTTAATTTTAAGATTTTCCTTGTAAATGTGCTAGTCTAAAAGGGCTATTTAACCAGTGAAAGTTGCGAACAATGGTACAAACACGACTCATCTATTATTCTTTGTTTTGCTAATTTTGAGGACCTAATTTTTAAATTTTTGATGGGTAAGAGTTGAATTGCCAAAAGCTTCACATAAACTGCTGACGACGTTACCCTGTGCAAGTTTATTACCACAAGGAGGGATGATCGACATAAGGTAAGATTGACTGACTTGTTTCAAAACTTTTTTCTTTTCTGTGTATATACATTTATTTAAAATGTGATGAGTGAGATTCTTACTGCTGATGAGTGGTTTGCATCTTGATTGTATGGCCTCAACGACTCTTGTCAAAAACTCTTGTTTTCCACTCACTGCTCTTTCAGTTGGTCATCCAGTGTGGCTGTTTTTATTGGTCAACATGTTTTGATGTCGGGCTGTTAGTACACCAGGGTTTCCTTAAAAAATTAGTTTTATTTTTATTTATTACTTTTTTTAAGAACGTTCCAAATTATTGTATTGGTTATACCCAATGCCGGTGCAATGAATCAATTGATTTTTCCCTTTTTTTGTCAGTTTCAAAATCTCTTGTTTTCTCCCATGGACAGCTCTCATGTTGGTTTATCCACGTGCAGTGTAGTGTAACCCAGGAAACCTTTGTATTCAGCTAAAATGAACTAATAATGGGAGAGAAAACATATATAATGTATTATTGAATGGGAAACACTGCACTTATGGACAACAATTAAACCTCTGGCAGTTACCTTTCTGAATTTTTGCTTGCTTGAACATTTGATTTCACACAAAATACGCTTAAGTTCATTAACACAATTAGACATGTACATCACGATATAAAAGCTGATTCTGTCCTTTCTCAATCATTCTTTTGATCCCAATCAAAAATTGCTTCAGTGTGTATCAAAAAAAGGCCTTGTTTTTAGAGTAAATTCAGATGGGACTGTATGTAACTGCAGGAAATTATAGTCTGAATATTTCTATATACTGAAATGTATTACATTTTAATTCTTGCATTGCATTTAGTCCTGTGTTCCTGCCATTAGTCACCCTTCTGGCAATTCAAACCCGTCTGGCACCATTCTCTGCTGTATTAACATCTCTGCTTTGATTGGTTCTGAAATTTGTCATGTTTTAAAGATTTATTATGAAATTCATAATTTGAAGGGGGAAAAAATTGCCTGATTATATATCAATTTAATACATGTGCAGAGAAATATCCGATTATCTTAATGAGTTTTTTCTTACCCTTGTTCGCAACTGGCTTCCAAAAAGCTAAACCATTTAGGAATGTTTCAAGAAATGTTAACTAGTAATTTATAGTATTTGAGAGTTGTATAATTAGATTTTGGTTCTTTTATGAAAGAGGAAATAGATTTGTGGAAGCCCATTAGTGTTTTGCTTTTTTTTCCCTCTTTCTCTCTCTTTTTGTTGCCGTTGTTTTTTTTAAGTGATTGAGTACAGATTTTTCTTTAGTAGATACAATGATCTATATATCCTGCTCCATATCGTTTACATTATTATAGTTCTCATAACTTTTGTGTACATGTTTTATAACATTCTACCTTATTATATAAAATTCTTTAAATGTTTTATTTTAATCTGGATGTTCTTTTCCATCTTGATCAGGGATCTAATGTGGAAGAACTGAAGAGTTTCAAAGAAGAACTGTATATAGATGATTGTGCCCAGTCCGGCTTGGACTTTAATTTAGAGCCGTTCAAAATGGAATCGTGCCAACACGGTGGAACACTGGGGATGAGTATCTTCATTAGCCCAGAATGCGCTCCACTTGATGAGTTTGACATGGCAGAAAACTCATTTGAAGATTGTGAAGATTTCCCATTGTTACCTCCAAGGCCAAGTGTAAAAACAGGGACTAATACAGTGAGAGCTGAAACATCTTGCACCAAAAAGCAATTCTGTGTTTATTGTCAAAAATCCAATACTAAAATAGCAAGGCACTTGGAGCGAATGCATTCACATGAAACTGATGTAGCATATGCTCTGAGCTTTCCAAAAAGATCTAAAAGAAGACATATGTTGCTAGAAAAACTTCGCAAGAAAGGCAATTATCAGCACAACATGGAAGTTATTCGGAATGGAAATGGAGATATAGTTATACAAAAACAAACAAAAAGGAAAAGATCTGTGATGGAATACTTGCCCTGTCAATATTGCCTAGCTTTTTTTCTCAGGGAAGGTTTGGAGAAACATGAGGCCATATGCAGGACAAAAAATAGTCGACCATCTTATTCAGAGTTCTTGGAACATCTGGACACGAAACCTGAATCCTGCTTCCAACCCACTCCAGAGCTAAATATAGAGTCACTTCCCACACTGCACCTGCAAAGTTCAGGGTCCACCACTGAAGCCAGATGCTATCCTGATCTTGTTTTAAACCTCCAGTCTAGTGTGGTTGGCTGTCCTGAGCCTATCTCCCAATGTAATCTTGAAACGTTTTCTTTCTCATGCACTCAGCCAAGTCCTGAAATTTCTGACCAAGCATATCTAAAAACTGACCTTGGTTTAAGTCAGCTTGGTCCCAAACCCGTCCTTTCAACCAGTTCTGGTCTTGGTCAGTCTTCTAGAGCAGATTTTTTTGATAAACAAACTTTTACATGTAGTCCTGAGCCTAGCCCCCAGTTTAGTTTTGAATTTCACCTACAGTCCAATGAGCGGTCAAATCCTATAAATGATCACTCTAGTCCCAAACCTTGTTACCAGAGTAGCCTCATTATCTCTGCTGAAAGCAACCCAGAGTACAGTAATGCAAGTTTTGACTTATGCCTACCATCCACATCTAAACCAGATCTGCTGTCTTATTCTGAATCAAGTCCAAGTGGTGACTCGTGCTCTGAAGACATTTTGAGGTCTACTTCTGAAAACAGTCTCACTCGTTCTCCTGGATCATGTCTTGTAACCAGTATGGGCAGCACTTATGGATCCTATAGTGCAAATCTTAGTGTTGGATCTTACCACCAGCCTAGTGTGTCTGAAATGTCGAGCCCACTTCCCGCGCAACCAAGTTCTAAGTCGGTTAGAATCAACATGGGATGTGATCTCAGGGAACCTTGTTTGGAACTGAGAAATAAAACCACTTTCATATCAAGTCATGAATCCACTCATCAAGCCAACTATGAATTCTGTACAAAAGCAGAGAAATCAAATCCTAAAACAAGTGTTTGTTGTAGTCTCACATCTTGCCACCAAACCAGGATTACTAGAAGTGAACACACTCCAGATCCTAGTCAGATAAGTTTAGAATTGTGCCTCTCATCCAACCCTGAAATTAGCCCTCAGCCTCATCTTAAATCAGATCCTGGTTCTCCAATTACATTTGAATCCTGCTTTGAGTCGGCTTTTCAGTCCGATTCTAAAACCCTATCCTCTTTCTGCCTCCATATTGATAAAGCCTGTGTCATATCTAATATGACATGCAGCAGTCCTCCACCCAACAGTCCTGAGGATAACATAAAATCTGCACCTCAGGTCCCCAGTGCAAGCTCCCACTGCCTAGGTTCTGAAGCCTCAAGTCAATTTGATTCCAATCTGTTTAACGGTGATGGTTCTGTTAGACCTTCTGCAGAAAGATTGCTGTATAACGAGGAGTTAGTTAAGATTGTTGACTCCATTTCTAGCTCATCATTATACACAGAAACCCCTTCACAGGGTGAGATAGCATCCACCCTAAATCTCAAAGATAGTCCTGGTTCACTTTCAAGCATAAGGGCCAGTCCCAGTCCACAATCCAGTTCAAATTCCAATTTCATCTGTAGTACCTCTCCTGAGACAGCACTGTCCCAACAGATAAGCTTAAACAAAAAAACAGATGGTGGGAGGTTTGGGAAAAGACAGTTCTGTCTTTACTGTAAAAAACCCTACATCAAAATGGCACGGCATTTGAGCCAGAAACATGCAAAGGAAAAGGATGTAGCACATGCTCTTAGTTTTCGAAAGGGGTCAAAAAAGCGGCTTCTTCTACTTGAGCAGCTTCGAAAGAAAGGGAATTATCAGCATAATGTTGGTGTTCTAAAAACTGGGACTGGAGAGCTTGTCACCTGTAAAAGACCGACAAAAGACATTTCTGTGGGCTTGTACCTGCCTTGTCAATATTGCCTGGCATTTTATGTCCGCTATGATCTGTGGAGGCATGAGAAACGTTGCAACATGAAAACAATTAACAACCCTGTTTGCCTTAAAAGGAATATGTCGTCAATGTTGCTTCCACTGCAGGGTAATGTTTCTGAAGACTTTGAAGAAGCTATTCACAGTATGAAGCCAGACAAAGTCCTGTATCATATAAGGGATGATGCTCTGATTTGCAAGTATGGTGCTAGGCTTTTTGTAAAAATTGGACAAAATAAAAAGCGTCAAATGTACATAACACAGAGGATGAGGGAACTGGCAAGATTTATGCTAGTCATTAAGGAGTTAGATGGTAGTGTTCAATATTTGCACCAAGTGTGCACTCCATCCAAGCTTGAATTGGTCATTAAAGGTGCCAAAATAGTTAGTGGATTTGATGAAACTTCAAATAAATTTGAAAAGCCGTCTCTGGCACTGAAAATTGGCACTTCTCTAAGACAAGCAGCTGAAATTATTTGTGGCGAGAATGTTATGGAGGGGGATGCAGAGTCTGTTACTAATGTTAAAGAGTTTATTGGGCTTCTTGAGAAAAATTGGATCGCGTATTCTAAAAACTGTGACTTAGTTGACCCTGATAACACCAATGACAACAGTCATCGCAACAAACCTGTTGCAGCACTACCTGCATGTCAGGAGAACTGTCCAGTGCCAAACAAACCCAATCCTAGTCAAGGAGTTGGTAAAACAGTCATTTCAAATGGACCACAGTCTTACCCAGGAAAGAAGGAAAAGTTATGTTGCAGCACTAATGCTGAAGAGCCATCTCCCACACCTGCAGAAGAATCTCAACAGTCTAAGATCTCTTATTCAAAGTCAGAAGTGTTGACTTTAAATACAAGAACAGCAAAAGGTGGGAAAAAACATTTCTGTGTGTATTGCAGCAAACCCTTCTCCAAATTATCGAGGCACTTGTCACGCAACCACGCAAAGGAAAAGGATGTTGCACATGCCCTTAGCTTTCCAAAGGGATCTAAAATTCGGCATGGCTTACTTAAACAGCTTCTTAATAGAGGTAATTACCAGCATAACACTGAAGTTCAGAAAACTGGAAATGGGGAAATCATCCCATCAAGACAGACAAAAAAGTACAATTCATTGCCATCCTACCAGGCTTGTACTCATTGTCTTGGGTTTTTTCTCCAGTGTGACTTGTGGAGACATGAGCGATCATGCAAAATGAAGAAGAAAGAGAATCCCTGTCGTAGAAGGTCTCGGTCAGCCTTTTTAAAGAATTTTGCCTTGCATGACTGTCTTTCTGAGGGCTTTCAAAATCTTGTTCACAGTATGAAAGATGATGACATTTTAAAATATCTAAGGACTGATACCTTAATTTGCAAATTCGGAAATGGACTTTACGAAAAACAAGGGCATTACCATGAGGGCCGTGAAGGCATTTCACGAAAAATTAGAGCGTTAGGCAGATTTATGTTGGCCGTAAGGGATTTGGATCACAGTGTCGAGGATCTGTATCAAGTATGTACTGGATCCAGGTTTAGTTTGGCTTTGGAAGCTGCCAAGAAGGTTGCTGGTTTTGATCCACAAACAAACAAATTTAAAAAAGCGTTAGCATTGAGAATAGGGTATTGCTTGAAATTGGCCACTAAAGTTGCATTGGGAGAGAATGAAATGGAATTTGAAGCAAGAAATCAAGCCAATGAGTTTTTTAAGCTGCTGAGAACAGATTGGCCTTCTCATGAACCCTCACAAATTAATGCTTCAAGTTCTTGGAAGCAGACTGATGTATGTCTGGTAGAAGATGTTGTCAAATTAAAAAATTTCCTGAAAAATACTGAAGATCAAGCCAAATTAGATCTAATGGAGCATCCTAATCGTAATTCATGGAAAATCCTACGGGAAAGCCTTCTTGCTGAAATTACTCTGTTTAACAGAGGCCGAAGGAGCATATCTGAGAAAATGCTGCTTGAGGACTACACACAAAGGGACAAAAAATCGAAATATGGAAAACCGTGTGAACCCTTAACAAAGCTGGAAGAGGCTCTTAATGGGGTGGTGTTACGCATAGGAGTCAGTTGTAAAGATGGAAGTTGGATTCCTGTTTTGTTTACTGAAAGAATGTCATCCTCTCTGGACATCCTTATCAAGTACCGTGAGGATGTAGGTGTTCCAGTGGAAAACCCTTACATGTTTCCCCAAATGACAGGGAACTGTCACATAAGAGCACATGACTGCATAAGAACCTTTGCTCAAAACTGTGGTGCAAACAAGCTTGAGATACATATGCATAAATTTGTAGGCACTGTTTTCCAAATACTGAGCCTTGATGGCAGTGAAAAGCAGCAAGTTGCTGAACTTGTGGATGATGTCATTTTTGACTACCCAAAGCTGGATGAAAACACCTTGCAGCTGGCAAAATTCTGCAACCTGTTGCAAAAAATGGAGGAAAGGCCTGTTGCAGAAAAAGACAAAGGTATTTTTTTTTAAGAATTTCCTTTCTTGTACTTGGCACATTATGTGAGATTTATGGACGCAGACATGCCAGCCTTTGTACGTTTTCGCCTAGGAGCTCCGCGAGACTTGAAACAAAAATTATGCAAAATGAACAGTATCCTGTCCCTTAGCATAGTTAAAAATGCCAGATGACTCAATACCTGATGATTATGCAGTGATTGAAAGGTTTTAAAAAACTTTCAACTAATCCCTTAGAAGCGGTCATATCTGCACTTTGGTGTTTAAGTACAATTTGTCGTGAAAATAGTTTTCAAGCGTCTATATCTTAACTAAAGCATAAGTGGCTAATTCCCACCTACCTCATCTACCTTCAGTGCCCTAAGGGGTAGAGTTTCAATTTCTTGCATGGACAAGTGATGGACTATTAGAATGGACTATTAGAAAATTTTATTTATTATGGACCAATAGAAAAGGTTTTGTGTGCTCAGTGTCATTGTGAGGACTACACGTTATTTGTGTTCAGGTTTGGCAGGTCTGCAGAAACTGACAGAATTGGAGAGTAATATGCCTGTGTGTGTGTGTGTGTGTGCATGCATGCATGTATTTATGTATATGTGTAATCTCATTTAATTTTAAACTCTTTGTTGTACATTAGGACTTGGCCATGATACTGCCCTAAGATGCAAAAGACAAAAATGGAACAAGGAGGAACAGCAAGCTGTAATGAGGCACATGGGAAATTACATATCCACCAGTAAAGTGCCAGGCAAAAAGGATTGTCTGGAGTGTATTAGAACTGAGCCGGAGGCTCTTAAGTCAAGAACGTGGCGGGACATAAAATATTATGTCCATAACACCATAAATTCAAAGAAGAGGAAGAGAAGGCAGGCGGACAGTGCGTGCAATGAAAAGGATCTTGGTGAAGTTGTTGCTATGGAAGCTTCTGTAAAAAGACCTCGTCGTAGAAGAAGACGCAGGCGCTGATGTGTGTGATTATAAGGCTGTCGTCTATGCAGCAAAATGGGCCACATTTTCTTTTTGGAGGAGAATTGAATGGAAGAGTATGAGCTAGGACACCAGTGACACTTACTCATAGTACTTTAGTAAATCTTGGATAAACAAGGTGGAAGGTACAGATCTATCAGGCGACGATGCCAAACCACTAGAAGGCACTAGAATACGTCTTGATTTCCTGTTTTTTTTTTTTTTATTTGGCTGATTTTCTGACAATAACCTGTTGCTCAAGATTAGCATTAGTCTCAGTTTCTTATATGAAGCTGTTTCTGTTTTTAACCCCTTTCCAGTTGTCCTAAGCTACCAGCTGCTGTCCTATTATAGCAAAGTGTTGTATCAGATGAGTATTGGAGAAAGGTTATTCCTACTTGCTATAAACATTTGAATACTTGATGTTCAACACCTTGAATGACCAAACAGCTAAACAATATTTCTTATTGCACTTATGGAAATTTAGGGTCAATTTATTGTCCAATAATAGCATGTCCTGAAGAGTTTAATTCTTCTAATAACATGGTACTTTTGTTTGTTTTTTGTTGTCGTTTCTATTAGACAGCATGACATTTTAAAGAAAATGTTTACATTCACTGTCGAGGAACATCTGTGAAAATATTTTTTTTCTATCAACTATAATCTCTCTTTTATGAAGCTAATAATATGAAAAACAAGCTCACTTGGAGAGCACAAACTTCCGCCAAGCCCTCAATCCCCCATATGAATCAAAATGACAAGAGTCCTCCCTGTTTAAAGCCCCACGTCTGGTAAAAAGTTCATGAAAGTTTGCATAAAAATATTTGATAATTCTGCTAATAAACACACAAAAAATTCACGAGTAATACCAAACTGCCTTGGTAGAAGTAAAACCTCTTTACTTTCCCCAGTGGTAAATATCGAGCTCTACCATACAGGCATCTTTCATTAATGTTAAGAAAACATCTTGTGTACAAGCTTCACAAGATCAACAATTAAATTTCTTTTGTTATATTTTTGTTATTGTTAAGTTCTAGTTTGTTGTGTTGCCAACATACAAGTTCCTCTAAATTAGTTGCTACATGCAATGTTGTATAAAAGTGTTAGATATTATTGATCACACCCTGCATGACTGAAAGCAGAAAATTACCAAACATTTTTTGATTTATTGGAGTTAACTACAATACTGTAGCACTGTGGTGTAATCTGATTTATTGAAAAGAAACTTGCAAGTGATTATTGTTTCTGTTATTAAAGTATTGTATTGTGAATTTTTGTGGTAAGTTTGGTATCATTTACAGATATTTAGTTCAGACTACATTAAGAACAGATTTGTTTTCTTTCTTTAAAGATGACTCTTCAGGTGATATACTTGGCTCTTTCCTAATCAGCTGTTCATCTCTTCACACTCTGGTGTGAATTAATGAATTTTTGACATTAATTTTATCATGAACGTTTAAAAACCAACAGTTTCACAAGAAAGCAATATTTTGTTTTGATACAATTGAGGTGTTTAATGTAATATAAAAATATTTTTTGTTTGTTTAGTCAGAAATATTTTTTTGTTTATTGCTGCGGTTAAAATTGGCTACATTAAAAATGTACTACATTTGGGTAATTTATCATGTTTTCATGTTCTTTTGTTTTCTTTTGATGCTCATTCTATTAAACCACAAATCCAGAGTTGAAATGTCTACTGTTGTTTTGTCTTCCTTTATTTATACTAATTCTGGCATCATCAGGTGAATAAAGGTCACCTCTAATTGCTTGAAATTCCAGTTATAATTAGCTGAGTCACCATCATGGTCAGAAATTTTCAGTTGTGTTCCTTGCAGGTGGTTGCATCGAGGGTGTAAAAACCTAACACGCATCTTTCTATGCCTGTCTTTCAGGGACGGAGGCGTTCGGTGACTGATGTGACGGCCAGTGTGGTTTCTGCTCCACCCTGCTCCAAACTCCAACACATGTATGGAGTAAAAGCCTGGGCCAGCTGGGTGCAGTGGAGGACTCGACACACCAATGGTGAGCTTCACCCACATTTTGCTGCTCAACGCTTAACATTCTTATTTTTCTCTGCTCTTACACCCAGTGTGCTGTCTTGAACAGTGATGTTGCTAAGCAACAGCCTTGGGACAAAGTGTTCGACTGTGAAGAAACATGAATATTTTCTCTTCCGGCTCAAAGACAGTTGATTTCAAGAATTAATTCATTTCAATCTATTTCTGTCCTGTAGATGAAGACTTTTCATCATTAAACAGGTTTCTGAAATTGTGTAGATCCCTTTTTTATTGCTTCCGAGGATGCATGTTAAATGCATCAATATCTACATATATGTAAGGGATAAACATGTGACCTGTGCTGCTGTATGCTAATTATCAACAGTAGCATGGTGTGATGTGACCTGTCTTCTAACATTAGCATTATCTCATAGCATTGTTTTTCATTCCTCCTATAAAACAGAAATTTGTACTTTTAACTGAAATAAAATGTATTTCAATTCATAATTGTCATGCTTTTTATCTGTTTATGATAACACCTGGTGTTGAAAACATCTGTGAGACAAACTGGATCTGGTTATAGCAACTATAAATAGATTGTCCCACAGTAGTCCTCTCGCTCTCTCTCGCTCTCTCTCTCGCTCTGTGTGTGTGTGTGTGTGTGTGTGTGTACCTTACATTGCTTTACAAAAATTCAAAAATTTTCTTAAATAATTGTTATAATAGTTTTGCGTTATTGATTTGTTATTCTGCTCCAATTTGTCTTTATGCAAAAGCCAATTCTTTGGAAGCGCACACACATTAGAAAAAGCTCAGTGTTTAACTCTCTTTGAATTCTCGATTCAGATTTTTTTAGTTTAGTTGGTGTTTTAATTTTCTTTAACAGCATTATTTCTGGTGCTATTTCAATCAAACTCATCTACTCCTTTTTGTCAGAAGAATGTATCAATATGAAATGTCACTGTCTCTGTGACCTACTGTGTGCTTTATTGATGTTTACGGATCATCTGAACCTTTGCTTTTGTTTGTTTATTTATTTTAGTAAGTCCTCTCTCTGTAAAGGAGGATGTGTTGGATTGCAGCTCTGAAGAGCTCAGTGATGCTTTGTGTCATTTCATCAGCGAAGTTCGCAGACCAAGCGGACAGTCGTACGCACCTGACAGCATCTATTATCTGTGCTTGGGCATCCAGCAGGTCTGAATATTATTGTTTTGTATTGCTTTTTGTTAAGTCTTCTGTCCCCCAGAGTCACTTTACTGTACTGAGCTATGAAGCTGCACTGTGATTGTATATGTGTACATGTTTATAATTCAGCCTTCAGGGCCTTCATGGTTTAAATTATGCACTAGTTGAGTCATTCTGTTCTGCTCTACTCCTTTCTAAGACCAGATAGTTCAGTGTTCTCGCCCCCAGACTGTGCGACTGCATTTAACAGATCGATACAGATTGAGGTTCATGGTGTTTCTACCATGGCTATTGGTCTGTAGAATGAATTCACTTTCCTAAAGCCGTGCAGGGTATTTTTATTTATTTATTTTTAATCATTGCAGTATTGGAACTGAAAGACTTGAAAGTTTATTTAAAATTATGCATTTTTTAAATTAATTATACAGATTTTATTTATTATCCTTTGTCAACCTAAATTGTTCCTGTTTTTTTCCTAGGTGGTTGTGTGCATGCTGATTAGAGGGCAATCATTTATTTATTTATTTGTTTGTTTGTTTTCTTTACCTTCTTTTTCAATCAATAACAAATATTTAGAAGTAACAAATGGTCTATTCTACATCAGCATGTTTTCAGTCCTTAATGCAGACTCTTATAAAAATGTGTAATGCTGTCTCTATTAACCACAGCATTGATGCTTTGTCACAGTACTATGGTCTAATTTAGTTTACTACTTAGAAAACCCATTCAAGTCTACTATATCGCTTTGATATATTGCTTTATATTAGAAAAGCAGCATAAAAAAAACCCTGTTAAACGGTACACTTTTAATACAATACTAATATTTATTATTATGCAACTAATAAATTATTTTTATTATTTAATTTTGTATAAAATTCTCTCAAACAGCACCTTCTTGAAAATGGGCGTCTGGAGAACATCTTCACGGACCCTCTTTATAACAAGTTTACTACAGACGTGACCAAGCTGATAAAAGACTGGGAAAGAAACTTAACGCCAATCGGTAATATACCGGTCTGAATTCTTTATGCATACAGTACACACACAGGAAGCCATCTTGTTCTGCTGTCAAAAAAGTGTATTAAAGAGTATTTACTCCATTTTGTGCTTCATTAAATGGAAACAGAAGATGAGTCAGGATTTTTTAAAAATGTACGTTTGTTATAAAGCTGCTTAAGTAGCCTAGGATCAAAGCCAGATGATGTCGGCTTGGTGTGTGTTTGCAGGTTTCTTACAGTCCCGCATCGAGGAGAGTTTCTTGTGGGAATGTAAACAGTTGGGTGCTTTATCTCCGTTTGTGCTGCTCAACACGCTAATCTTTTTTGGGGTCAAGCATCTCAACCTGAAAACTGTGGTGCAGCATCAGCATCTTTCCTTCTCTGCCATCACCCACTGCACAAGGAGCACCAAACACGACAAATGCTCCTACCTCAGGTTTAGGCTTGCCGGAAAAGATGAAGGCGAGAAGGAGAAGCGAGGTGAAGGACGGGTGCATCTTTGACATGTCTCGATATTTTTTGTTGTGCATGTGTACCTGGTTGTTAGCCATGTTGTGTTTAGAGTCTTAAACATTTCCAGATTTGTAATTTGTATGTTTTCCAGGTTTACTTGGTAAAAGGAAGAGAGATGATGGAGAGGACAATGTGGAATATGGAGAGATGCTTGAGAATACCGAGCACCCTTTACACTGTCCTGTCAGATTATATGAGTTCTACCTCTCTAAATGGTGAGATGTGGTTCACACTGCTCTAATTTCTTCAGATATTTTCTTTAGTTATTAGAGCATTAGTCCTCAGTCTCAGATATTCTCTTGGGTGTACAAGTCCAAAACCCAGGCACGTCTCAGTGATGTACAGTCCTACAAACCAAGTCTTGTACTTGTGTTACAGTTTCACAATCTTGGTTTAGTATTTTGTGTCCACACTAGGTCGCAATTCTACAAAAGAACAAGATGGACACTCATGGAGTGCAGAGGGGACCTTTGCCGCACAGCATGTAGCAAATAGGCCCTATATTGGTACTGCTTTTAATTGCTCATGTGCTCATCTTTTATGTCTTGTATTATATGAAAGGGGCCAAATTAGTGAAAAAACTCTTGTTTGAAAATTTCTCATGAGAGGGTTCACATGTGGTTTCATCTTAGTGTTCCATAGTAATTCCATGGCTCTTGCTACCCGAAAATTGAAAAATTTGAATTATAAGTGCTCCAGAGCTAACTGCTTTGTATTAAGTGCATGTTTAACATGTTGTTTTTATTTAAAGTATCTTTGGCTTGTTGAAAGAGTTAAGTAGATTTTTATTGTCATCCGTTTACCTGTAAATAGATTGATGGAAGCTCATTTGGCTAAAACTACTGTTGATCTTCACATATTAAAATTATGATTAGGTTATGTCAGAGCATAGCATCCTTTTTTATGGAATTCCAAAGGCACACTTGAAAAAAATAAACCTATAGAGATAAATGGGAAAATATTAACTACATCTTATCTTCCATCTGTGCATTCATGTAAGCTTGGCATTAAATGTAGGACAATAGTTGTGTGGGCAATTTCAGCAGTACATTAATGGTCCCATACCCTACATGTGTGTTTTTCACATTTAAGTTGTACCAGATTGATACATTTTTGCTGATGTATTTTCCAAACTATGTACAGTATGTATGTTAAGTGACTTAGATGTTAAGTGACTTCTGTAAGACTACTCTTGTAGTATTTTGAGTAGTTGACACAAAACTTGGACATATGGTGCTGCAGTCTTGTCTGTTTTTTGATTTGGATGCTTATAGCATAAACATGAGCTTAGGAGTAAGTAACAAACATACATTTTAATCTGCTTCTAGTTTACAAAGAGATCATTAATACTACACATACCAAAAGATGATACACAGATTATCTGTAGTGTAATTAGATTTTAGCAAAGACATAACATAAATCGTTAAATATGTGTTTGACATCGGATCGCCAATTTTTCTGCCATTATTTTCCCTGTTGTAATTATTCTTCAGTTATTCAGAGGTTCCAGTTGAATTATGAGATACCATGCTATGCGTGTAGTGCAGTACCTTTGCGTACTATAAGCTATATTTATTATATCCTCTGAATAGCTTTTACTTACCAACAAATTCTTAATGAGTGGTTGGACATCTGCATATTT
>JBCNYG010000020.1:19981991-19995650 GCA_039654305.1 Porochilus rendahli
TGTTAAGTGACTTAGATGTTAAGTGACTTAGATGTTAAGTGACTTAGATGTTAAGTGACTTAGATGTTAAGTGACTTCTGTTAGACTACTTTTGTAGTATTCTGAGTAGTTGACACAAAACTTGGACATATGGTGCTGCAGTCTTGTCTGTTTTTTGATCCGGATGCTTATAGCATAAACATGAGCTTAGGAGTAAGTAACAAACATACATTTTATTCTGCTTCTAGTTTACAAAGAGATCATTAATACTACACATACCAACACAGATTATCTTGACCACCAATTTTTCTGCCATTATTTTCCCTGTTGTAATTATTCTTCAGTTATTCAGAGGCTCCAGTTGAATTATGAGATACCGTGCTATGTGTGTAGTGCAGTACCTTTGCATACTATATGCTATATTTATTATATCCTCTGAATAGCACTCTGCCCTGTTTCTTTAAACCGGCTTTGCTCTGTTGTGATATGATGGTTGTTTCAAGTACAATGACACCACACCGACATCTTTTACATCTGTTGAACAATTTAGGAAACTGGTATTAAGAGGCTTTTATAAACACATTTCTCTTACTTTCTTTGACCCCCAGTTCGGACTCTGTGAAGGAGCGTTCAGACGTTTTCTACCTGCAGCCTGAGAGTTCTTGCCACCCTGGCAGCTCTGTGTGGTATTCTACCCAGCCTCTGGACGGCATCATTTTGGACAGTATGCTGTCACGCATCCTTGCTGTTCGGAACGTCCATCTGGAATCTAAACAGCAGCAGCCGAGCTCTTCAGAAGAAGACACCTCGTAGATTAGTCTGAAAAAATGTGAGCTGTCGTGGTGGCACTTCTGTTCTTAAGTTCTTAATGTTGTCAGTGCTTTAGGAAACAATGAACAGGGGGTGAAATGTGACTAATCAAACGCCTACGTACTGTGTGGGTTTTGGAGGATGCAGAGCGACAGATCTCAACATTCGTGCATCATTTCAGTCAGTTTTATTATTTTTCTTTGTAAAAGTCATGATATTACAATGATGTTAAAAATGCATGCTCTGGTAATGTATTAGTTTACATTCATGTTTTATTTAGTTTTTTTTGGGTTGTAAAGTTCTTCTGTTAACATTAGTGTTGTGGAGAAGTTTGTAGTATAAAAAAGGACAAAATGTCACATGGGATTATTTTCTTGTGTCTGTGTAATTCATTCAAAATATCAGTTCAGTCATATCTCATCTGAAATTTGATTTTTTTTTTTCCCCCCCTCAGGCTTTAAAATATTTTACCCATAATTCTGTGAGCTTTGTATGAGCTCTTCAGAGATGCATTTGAACAGGATGTGTGTGAATACAGTCCATACCCCAATACATGGCTACCAATTCAATGTATTTAAAGCATTCACGTATTAAACACAGCATGAATCAGACATCTAAATCAGATTGTGTTAAAGTATTGATAGGATGAGAGAGTGAGTGAGAGAGAAACCATGTAAAGAAATGTATTGCATATAACTGTAGAAGAAAAACAGTTCTTCTATAATGAAGCAGGTGTATGTGTGGTTATTTGACTCAATCTCAACAAATCATGAATTTTCATGCTGTTTTAAAAGGCCAAGACTAATTCTGGTCTCTTGTAAAGCGAGGGACTGTACTGTCAATTGTAGCTGTACCCTGGTGTAGTATATTTCCTTCCAGACTGTGAATTTGTTCATCTTAATCACTTAGGTGCATGCAGGTTTGCAAAATGGAATGTTGAGCCATTCATTGTTTTATTTATTTTTTTTTTCCTGACACAAAAGGTTGAGGGTGATAACCATGTTCTTTGGCCATCATTAGCCAATGCAGTAAATGCACTGTTTGCACCATGAGTATTTTGACAGGGGAGTTTTTGCAATTTTGTTTTTCAGTACACTACTACACTGGATTTGAAATGAAGCAGTCAAGATATGATTCAGGGAAGGTGTGTGTGTGTGGAGATTGCATGTTCTTACCGTACTTGTATGTGTTCCATCTGGGTACTCCAGTTTCCTCTTGCAGTATGCACACTGGTGTTCTAAATGGCCCCGGGTGCAAATGATTGTGTGTGTTGTCTTGTGATGGACTGGTGAGCTGTGTAATTCTCCTTTGAGTTGAATTTATTGGATGTCCAAAGGGACCTTCAGTATCTGGTTAAAGCAGGTGTTTATGCAAATTAAGGATACTTTTATAGGTTGTCATAATGGAGAGAGTGGCTAAACCGGCAATTTGGCTCTGTGCTTAAAAAAATAAATAAAGGAATACATTGGGGAGTTAAATAAGACCAAAAGGAAGACAAAAGAAAATAAAACTAGCTGATTGTAGAATTCTTGGTAAAGAAAAATGTGATGGTTTTATGTCTACAATTAAGAGACACATGAAGGAATATGCAAAGCGTTTACCTCAAGATGCAACCTGGGGTTACACTGAAGAAGAGGAAGGCCAATTCTGGAATGATTACTTGGACCGATGTATCCAGGATGAACTTGTTCCAGAAAGATGGGAGGAGAAAAGGAAGCAAGGGCTTGATCATGATCCAAAGCATACCAAGTCATTGGTCAAAGTGGTGGACATGGGCATGTATTTCTGCTTACATCTTTAGACTGCAGGTAGAAGTGGTATGGTTAGTACATAGAGCTGTACTTTGCTCTGATTCAGTCAAATGCTACAGAACTGAGATGACAGCGCTTAACATTTTAAATGCATAATGACCTAAAACAGACAACTCATCTTGGAGCTTTTTAAGTCAAAAGTAATGGCATGTTCTTAAATGACCTCTGTGTGCCTTATTGCAGAGGAAAAAACAAGGCATGAAGATTCAAAACAAGCAACTCTTTTCAACTGATCGTGGTGAAGGGCTAGCAACACATCTCAATGGAGGAAAGTTGGCATTTGGTCATGTTCTTGTTCACTGACTACAGAAGATTTGCTTCGAGTATTAAAAATAATGCTTTTATTAATAGTTTGTCATATTGATGAGACAGGCTGGCATAATGGTTACCACTTTTTCTGTGGAGTTTGCATTTTCTCCCTGTGCTTGTGTGGGTTTTCTCCAGTTTCTTGGTTTCTTTCCACAGTCCTAAGACATGCACATTAGGCTAATTGGCTGTTCCAGTTTGCCCCTAAGTGTGTGTGTGTGTGTGTGATCCCCCACGTAACCAGAGTAAGATTAAACACCTCAGCAAATGATGGAGTGATAGAGATCATAATACATTTTTAATAATTCTTGCTTTCTGATATTCCATGGATTCATGTCCTTATTGTTATTTTTATTCAGTCACAGACTGTCTTGTCTGTCATGTCAGGTGTTTTGTTGTTGCCTTTGCATAACTTGGCCAAAAGAATACAATATGTGGTGTGCATACTTGTTTTAGTTTTAAACAGCAAGGTCCACATGGTCACCAGAGAAGCCAAATCAGTTCTGCAATGTTTATCCACAAGATTATGCAGATATTTGCACAGATACATCCAGTGCCTGCCTACGATGTAAGGCCAATTGTCATTTGCTACCATGGTAACCGAGTGGAGGGCTTATGCTTGAGCACTGTGCTGGATTCTGCAGGTTTTGAGACATGAGCAACAAAAGTGGTAAGGATGCAGACAGTAAATATTTTGTATTAAAAGTGTGAAAAACATACTACTTTAATTAATGTCATTTATTTTTATTTTTTTTTTGCTTGTAAAATCGGGCAAGCATATTTCAGCCAATTCATACTTTGCTATGCAAGTTTCCTAAACAGGTTTTTCTGCCTCCCATATCCACACAGGCAGTCAGGGGATCAGGCCCCATTATCACCAGCTTGTCATTGCTGTCCCCCAGTGCAGCTAACTAGGTTATCAAAGGCCAGCCATTATTATAACTGTCTGTGGTGAGAAGCATGTAAAAGAATTTTTGCTGACTTTCGTAAAAAGTAGGCTGCATTGCCGTCAGCGTGTTTCTGCCTTGCGATTGTCTGGCGAGCTGTCCACGCTGTACTCTGCCCTCGCCCAGAGTCGGTTGAGTTGGGTGCCAGCCTTCTAATCAGGATTAAGCATTTCAGAAAATGAATGAATGAATATCCACAAAGGCACTCAATCATTTATAAATGCATGTATGTCTGTATTTCAGGCCTTTCACAGTATACTGAACCCCATGGAAGAACTCTTAATCTAATCACGTCTGTGTTCAACCGAAGTATGTGTGGGTGTGTGTGCAGGGCAGTTGTCAGTTGAAAGCTTTTGAGAGTATGTGTGTAGGTGTGGAGTAGGAATGCAACAAAGACCAGCGAACAAAACGAGGCTGTTTTTAACAGTATTAAATAGTTCTTATCAAGGACAAGTGCATACTTCTTTCTTTTAGAAAAGTCTTGTGTCTAAACATGCAACACGTTCAGTAAAATAAAGGTTATAATCAATACAGCTATAATTCTCCTTTCTATAATTGCACAGTTGATCTCAACAAAGATCGAATAACTAAAGAAATGAAAATGATTGACCCAAAATCAGGTGAATAAAGCAAGAGGCAACAAAAGTTCTTAAAACTACAGAAGCCCTGAAGCAGCATCATAACTTGGGGGAGGGGAATCAGTGACTGAGAGTCAGAGCGAGAGAGTGTGAGAGGAGGGAGCTGGAAGGAGAGCAAGAGAGAGAGAGAAAGAGAGAGAGAGAGATGACGCTGGTGTTAAAATAGGAGGCCGTCAGTGTTTCTCTATAAAATAAGATGGTACTCTGAAGACCAAAACCTCATTCTTGAATGTGGACTATACCCGCATTTCCTTAGCAGTTTTCACACTTGGACCAGAGAAGCATGAGAAACTGGGTCTGTCCATCTGTCCTTGGCAGTGATGCTATCTTTTCTGGATGTGGGTTCCTCATCCTCAATAATGGAAACGATGGAAATGATTATCACAATGAAGAGGCAAAGTAGGCAGAGACTTCGATTTTTCCCATTTTGGATCAGCAGTGAGTTTTTCTCTTTTGTTACACATTTATTTTTAACATTCAAACAACTAGATGTAGTACACTAAAAGTATGGTGCAAGCGTCACAAATATCAGATCTGTTGGCCAAGCAGATGGAGAATAAGTACAGAATGCAGTGAAGAGATGTGCAGTGACGAGTGGTTATGCATCTATTTATATTGATTTCCAAAGGTATAGTACTGCACTTACCCGAGCGTGATTCTAACTCAAGAAGTTGCACTTCTACCTTTTAATTACTGCAATATTCATAGTGTATAGTGTTATGAATTTTTTTTAAAAGTTCTAAAAATGACTCATACAGAACCTGCAACTTTACATTTTTAAACCAAAAATACACTTTCTGTGGAAGCAAATTTTGGAGTTGTTTACTTTTTTTTTCTACAATGGGTAAAACACTCAGTCGACCAGGTTGCCTGCGCCAGAGCCCTTGTTGCTCCAAAAAAAATGACAGAGAAGGCTATAATGAAGATGGATATATCCCTCAACGTTCCATTTATGATACAATGTGCATCAACGAGCAGATCGACCACAGTTCGGCTCACAGCACGCTGGGTTCAAGGAGAGGTCGTGAGACTGATTTCTCCAGCAATGGCTCCTTGGGTGGTGACATGTTTGACACCAGATCCTCTGTGCTTCTGACTGGTGGAAGAAGACTGGATGAGAGGTTTATTTTTGACTCACTTAAACTGGCTAATGATGAGCTGAGATCACCAGGAGGATTTGTTAGGTCAGCTTCTCCAAGTGTGTCATGTTCTTCAGCACCTGGTGGATCCATGAACAAGAGGCATCACCTTCAGGATAATGGTAAGAAGGACAGTCTCTGTCGGCATTCTTGGAAGGTTCTTCCACCTCCGAAATTTCCTGAGCCTTTGGAGCTTTCGCCAGGAGAAAAGAACTTCTTAAATCCAGGGGTGGCTTTCTTCCCAAACAGCATAACTTCTCCACAGATATCCCCATTTTCTGGATCCCCCTTTTCAACTGGTACACACACTCCATCTGTCTTTTTCTCCCCATCTCCCCTTCCCTACAACCAGCAATTCCACAGACAGTCTTTGCCCACCCAGCCCTCATCACCCAGACCTCCACTTTCAGAATTATCAGTGAGTGCTCTCATGTGTGGCCAAGATATACAGGGTGAAATTGAGAAAGAGGAGGAGATGAGAGGGTATGAGAACATCAAAAAAGAGCAGACACAATTTGAGACATTTAAACCGAAGCCTATTGAGCCCATCATTGAGCGCATCATTGAGCAACAACCCGCCACACCAGAGCCCGAACATGACACTGCACCTCTTTTGCACACTGTGGTCTCTAAAGCTCCAACAATCTGCAAAACTTCAATGGAATCTACATGGCCGCGGAGGCTGATTGGTAGGAGGAGGACAGTGAGACAAGGTGGGGCAGTTCACAACCTTCCCATTCTTCCTCCATTGCCCTCTCTGCTCATACGGAGTGTCTCAGATAAAAAGCCAACACCTCGCCTTTCCCCCTTTCCTGAGCACCAAGGAAAAGTAGAGGGCCATCTGAGTAAATCTATGAAAGTAAATCTGAAAAATGAGCTAAATGATTGTTCCCTGCAGGATTGGAAGATCTTGCGTGAAATAGAAGAACGTAAAGCTGGAGCAACTAAAAATGAGTTACAAATAGCAAAAGTCATGGAGGGTGCCGGCAAAATGTCACCTCTTCAAGAGAAAGCTGAGGAGGGTGTTGACGAAAACATCGCTTCAGAGTGTGAGGTAGAGAACTGGGAGGCTGTGCTTGAGATGGTCAACTCGCTTTGGGATGAAGCTTGGAAAGACTCCGATTCTCAGAATTTAGGCTCTTTGAGGCGTTGGCCACTCTTGCATCCCCCAACAGGTTTTGGAGACTCACAAGCACCTTCAGGTACAAGTTCAGAGTTAGGAGTGGAAGATCTGCTGGAGCTTGAAAGAATATGTAGAGAGGACTCTATAGATTCAGAGCTCTGTGAACTACTCGACATACAGGAGGATTCCCAGCTAAAAGAAAACAAAAGCAATGTCATTGTCGCACAACCAGTGGGACAACATCTTAATCAAGCTAGCATTCCAACCATACTGGATCTTGGTACTGCTGAATCTCTAGTAAGAACTAAGGATGGGCAAACTGAATCACCAGATTCCAATATAACTTTGGACTCAGACTCCAGTGGGGTTTTCATGTCTAATACCAGCCAGGCCAGTAAAGAGGACTCTGATGACAGATCTGCGTGTGAATTGGAATTGGCCTGTGTAACTTTACGTCATGAAGTTTACAGTAAACAAGCCATTACCAGAGTGACTGGAATGTCCAAAGAATTGACTGACCATAAAAGGTCAACCCTGGACAAAATATATACACCTGACACCACGGATTTAAGCAAAGTCACAGATTTTAAAAAAGTTCAGCCCAAGGACATAATCCTGCAAAAGAATTCCAGATCTATGGACAGTGGATGTGTGGGGCAAGAGATCTGTAAGACTATGAATACATCAAAGACTGATGCACTTCTACCACTGACTCCTTCAAATCATGGTACCAAAGGAACATTACTGGATAGTGGTGATTTGGATCCTTTTGTTGCAACTGACAGCTTTGTCTATCTCGCTGTTTCAGTTTTACCACCTCCTAAGACTAAGAACGTCATTGCACATAAAGAAGGTGCATCCATTCCAACTGGAAATGAGCCCTTACTGCCTGCATCCATTCCAAAACCAGGCCCGTATCCTGATGAATGTGATTTCCTTTCCACTGACAGCTTTGTGTACCTGGCTGCCCCTGACTGTCACCTGCTGGTTGCGGAAGGGCATTCAGTATATGATTCAAAGGACTCTGATTCTGAGGACAGTGGCTCCAGAGCAGACTTTGTACAAGCCTCCACAGTTGGAGACAGTGACTGGGACTCTGACCTGTCCGACTCAGACCATGAATGGGACCACTGGGAAGAGCTGGAACAGGAAGTCCTTCAGGGACTTTTCTGTGAGGACCAATCAGAAATTGATAGGGTGTGCCACGATAAGCAAACATGGCAGATTTCTTGCCAGCGTGCAGAGTTGGCTGATAGTGCTGGGCAAGATAATCCTGGGGTGTCTTCACAGCACATGCAGGGGGCAGAGCCACACATGGAGATGGAGTCTGTGTCCTAACAACTCTTCTCATAGTGACAAAACAGATGCACTCATTTTAGAAAGCTGACCTTTTGGTAATGTAATGGTAATCAGGGATAGAAGCATTATTAAGATCCACACCCTTGTCAAGCACTCTGTAGGTTTCCTATTTAAGCTGTATTTGTACTTTCTAGACCTATGTCATTGTGAGTTGCTTGGAAATGTTTGCTTGATCTTGTTGCTTATGTGGATCATTTTTATCTGAACAATCTGGCAATTTATAGTGGCACTTTGATGTGATATTTGATATGAGGGTTTCATCAGAGGAAGTTAGAATTGTTCAAATTACGAACTTCTAGCGCAATATGATGTCTTGTTAAAAATACCATATTTGCTATATACATACAGGACATACAGTAAAGTATACATGTATATGCAAGGCTAGTATTAATGTTTTGTTTTGATGTGCTGATATATGAATGAGTGACCAGAAGAACTTTTTTATTTATTTTAATTACAGTATTTGAAATGATTCCTTCAGTGCTGCTGAAAATGTTTAGGTTTGCACAACCCGCCAGCCACAGATATTTAGAGTGGTTTACAAGTTTTGCCTGTAAGCATATTGACAAGGCAATAGAAATGCATTATTGTACTCTGCTGTCAATAAAGCAACTGTGAAAATCCAGAAATACAGTGTGTATGTGTTGGACTTTTTTTCCTGTAGCTATTTTTTTGCTTTCACTTCAGTTGAAAATCTGACAGGGTTGAAAATCTAGAGTGTGCTATAACAACATCCCTTTTCCTCACTCCTCCTCAGCTTCCCTGTCTCTTCTTCTGCCTTCGGCTTCTCTCCATCTGTCTCATGGCCTAGAAATATATAATTTCTCACGTGTATTGTTTGAAGGGAGGGTATAAGTGGGTAATGTGGGTGGCCAGTGGGCCTATTTTGGGACAAATTAATTAGTTCACTCTTAATGAGGCCAAAAGTGTAATGTACTGTGCACCAGTATAAAACACAAATGGGTCAGAACAAATTACATCATGCTCCTGTGTTTGTGTTATCATCGTCCATGACTCGCTGGCACCTTTTGTTGCTTCTCAGCAACCCACATTGTGCTCAGTGTGGTATCTTCCATCTGCTCCACACTAGGCTCTGTGGCAGTAGAACCATGACTCTCGGGGTGTGTCATTAATTCATTTTGGCTTTCGGTACAACTCCTGCAGGTATGTTTGAGACAGACTTCAGATCGAGGTCAAACTTTTAGCCCTACTGTGATGCTCAGGGTCATCAGGACAGATCCATTTTTCAAGTGATAAAATATGTGTGCAATGCTGTATTCAATGCAGAGTGATAAAACCTAAAATGTATAACCAACAGAGACATTTTGGTGTGTATCGCCCTTTGGTTGCAGATTTGCATATTGTGAAATAAACAAAGCACAGCCTTTGCATTCCATCAGGAACCAGAAAGTGGAGGAGACCACAAAAGAAAGTGGTTCAGAGGGAAAACATTGGCTCTGTGATGGTGTGTGTGTGTGTGTGTGTGGGTTGCTTCACCGTGTTCATGTGTGAGAGCCAAAGCTAGGGCACATGTGTAGGAGTGGTTGAGCTGAGTGGGTGACTCAGTGAGTGGGCCCTTTTTTTTTCTGCTTTTCAGCTCTCTGGTCAGTTCGATGTATTGATTTTCAGGCCTCATATGAGGTGTGCCTGCACTTCTTCCACTGAAGCACCACTGATTAGGGAATTATTGAGGCTGCATATAAATATAAATATTGCCTGGAAAGGGGGGGCAGCATGGTTTGAGATAACATAGATTTTTGCAGTCAGTATGAAAAGTGTGTGTGTGTGTGTGTGTGTGTGTGTAAAGGTTGGGGTTAGGCATTTCAGGGTAAGGGGCTGGGGAATGCATTATGTCATTGAATATTGCCAAAAAGGGTGCCTGTGTGTGTTTGTGTGTGTTTGTGTGTGTGTGTGCACATTCGTATGTTACATTCGTTACTGAAAGATCAAGAGGCGATGTTGTATGCAACAAAACTCCATAACACTGCATGATTTCATTTATATGTTTAGTGTAAGGTAAAATGGAATGAAAGTAAATGGTGTCGAAAAGAGAGGGATTTGGGGAGTGACTAACTATGCAAAGGATACAATGTTCTGACAGTGTTTGTGAGATCACTGTTTAGGTTTCAGTCTCCTGTTTATAGGAGGTTCACTGTGTACATTCCAGGGCGACTCCAAAAACTCAGCACACTACGCAGGGCAATGGTATTCAAGTGAACATTTTATTGTAACATAATACAGAGGCATATTTCAGATGCTCCTGACTGAGTCATGCAAACAGGTCTCATGAAAGTAAAAGCATTTGTTTTCACGAAGGGCAGGTAGAAAAAAGACTGACCTGTGAGAGCTATTTAAAATAGTCAGGTATGCAGTAAGTGTAGTTGAAGGAGACGCAGATGATGCATTTATATTCAATTATATTCGTGGCTCTCTTGAAGGATTTCATGACAGTTGTCACACCTCCCACTGTTCCACAATCACTTCTCACAATGCAACACAAGACAGCGATCAGCGGAAGGTGTGCTCTTCACTTCTGAATGCATCTTAAATTCTACTCAGTGTACCAAAAACAGGTAAATAAATATGGTTATTCATGACTGGTGAAAAACTACACAGTTGTCAATAATCAACTGAAACGTATTTGTGATAGACTATTTACAACTTACCTGGGTTTTGACCTGGGTTTCTCAATATCTTATGTGCAGTAATTGCATAAGTATTCACCCCTCTGAACATTTTCATACACTACTTAATTTTTTTCCTTGGCTCACACAGTATGTCGAAATGGTTTTAAAAAATGTAGTGATGTAGGTTCATTAAAGAAAGAAGCAAAACACAAAACAAAAAAATGTGTTGGCTGCCCCCCGTATCAGTGACTACCCTTGGCTGTAATACCAGCTGCAAGTCTCTATTAGCACATCAGAATCCAAATATCTTAGCCCATTCCTCCAGTCAAGATTGATGAAAAGGCTTCAGAATGATCAGAAACATGAATAAAGTCAAATACAAACTGCATCCTTTGTTTTTCAGCTGTTTTCAGCTGTATTGCAATCACAAATGACTAACTATGTTGTCTTTGTTTTACATATGCATAAAACTGGGTTATCAAATCCCAGCCATGTCTCTCACTGTCTGTTGTCAGAGGCATGTAAAAGAACCATTGCTGATTTTCGTCAAGAGTAGGCTGCATAGCCATCAGCGTGTTTCTGCCCTGCGATGTCCTGGTGCGCTGTCCAGTACAGGGTGTACTCTGCCCTCGCCCAGAGTCAGCTGAGATGGGCGCCAGCGAATTAGGAATAAGCGAAATTCAGAAATGAATGAATGAACAACAACATGACAAGGAGTAATAATGCACACCAACAAATGAATCAGTTTTAAATATGCTTAAGTCTATTCAAGAAAAGCATCAAGAATTCAAGACTCCAAATAACCTGGCTATCGTCTTTCACCAGATCGAAAGGTCAGGTCAATAAGCGTTCTCAAGTTAAGACTCAGGAATTGTTTCATTTGGAGGGCAGTCAACAGTGCACAAAAAAAAAAAAAACAGTACCTCATAATCAATCACAGATATTGTTGATTTGGTTTTGTAGCTATGGGGCATATCAATAAATTCAATATAAGCAAAGAATAAATAATTTTTGCAATAAAGACAGTATATAAAATAACTAAAAACTGTGCAAAACATATAATAAAACTCGGAAATTGTGCCCTAACAACGGTAAATGCAATAATTCCGAATTTGCGCAATAACTACTGCATGTGCAATAACTGAATATTTGTGCACTAAGAGCATGTGCAACAACTAATACTGTGTGTGCAATATGGATGAATGGGTGATATATGAGAAAGGTAAGATGTGAGCAATTGTCCTTTGTTGCATGTTTGTGTGTATGAAATATTACCTTATAGAGTATATGCAATAGCTAAAACGTTATATAGTCTGTGTAATATTTATTCAGTTGGATCCATCTTGTGCATTTATACTGCCTGCATCATGTGCAATCTTTATACTCATATCTATTTATCTGCTCAACATGTGTGCACTACAATTAAAGGATTGTTTATCCATTGTATGTATATTTGGTGTGGCTAGTGTATATAGTGCATATAGCCATGTTTCAGCATACGTATTGATGTTTGATTGACACTTGGTCATTTTTTCTCCATGTCCCTGATAGGTGTTCAGCTGTGACATGTAAATTTCCCCAGTGTGGGATTAATAAAGTCTTATCTTATGTGTGTAGTATGTGTGGATGGAAGGGGTGTGGAGAGTGTTAAATGTGTATGCGTATGTGTAAATGTTACTTCTCTAGAGATACAGCTGCTATTATCATCATCTTTGACAGTAATAAACCATGAAGACATCAAGGGCTATTTATTTCCTGAAAATATTTTAAGTAATTAATACACTTCCCTGCAAAAAATGAAAAAAATCACCACTTGGATTTAAATGAATAAATAGACAAGAAACCTATTTTAGGTAATTACTGCAGAATTAAATTTTGGTTTAGCTGGCAACATGTTACTTATGCATACCTGATGTAATACGTACCTTTTATTTTCTTTAATAAATATGTTAGAAAGCATATCCCATGGTCATAGAAAAGATGTCACTGTGTTTCTGAAAGGTCAAAATACTCGCATGCATCAATCAACTAGAACAAATAATGTGATCAGAGATCATTTGTATGCTTGAGGAAGTTGAATCATTAAAAAGAAAAATCAAATGCGGAACGCACGACTATGTTTAACAGTGAGCGTAAGAGCATTTCCACGCATGCAGAAGGTGAAAAGGATTGGGACTAAACAGGCCATAAGAAAACACTTCAGTTTGCTAGGGAGCATAAAGATTGGACCCTGGAGTGTTGGGAAAAGGTCATGTGATCTAATGAGTCCAGATCATTAAACTAACATATAGCATTGGGCATGTCAGGGTAAGAAGGAAAGTGTAGTAAAGATATATATCTCAGTAAAGATATGTGGCAATAAACTGAAGTCAGCTAATCACCTAAATGTACTGAACAACCAGGTTGGCTTATTAATGGAGTTTTCTTTCCTGATGGGAAGAGTTCAGGCTCAAATAAGAAAAGAGTGGTTCAGGGAGCATGAGGAATCTTTTACACACATGAACTGGCACCACAGAGTCCTGACCTTAAACTTAGTGAAAATGATTGTGATAGTCTTTACCCAGTGGTTTGGCTCTCCCATCCTCAAAGTAAGATCTTAGAGAAACCTTAATATAATTCTGAACTACAATAAAAGATGAATATGACAAACGTAGCAAAACATCACCACGGAAAATTCATGCTGTAATAAATGGTAGACTAACAGAATATTACAGGGCACAATATTTTTGGCAGGTCAGTATATTTTACATTATATTTCTCATTTTAAATTAATATTTTATAAACCAAGTGGCATGGTGGCGTAATGGTTAGCACATCCGCCTCACAGCAAGAAGGTCCTGGGCTCGATTCCCAGCTCGGGCGTTTCTGTGTGAAGTTTGCATGTTCTCCCTGTGCTTGCATGGGTTTCCTCCGGGTACTC
>JBCNYG010000020.1:20025470-20039293 GCA_039654305.1 Porochilus rendahli
CAAGAAAAAGATGATGATGGACTTCTTGACAGGAGTTCTAAACATACTGAGCACTATATTGATGGAGAAGAGGTAGAGAGGTTGGAGTGCTTCAAGTTTCTTGGAGTTCGCATCTCTGCAGACTTCACCTGGACCACAGACATCTCTCACTAGGTGGGAAAGAACAACAAATAATGTACTTCCTCAGAACGCTCCAACATGCCCGGCTTCCCAGACCCCTACTGACAAACTTTTACTGCTCCGCCATCGAGAGCCTCCTCACCTACAACTGTACAGTGCAGTTCAAGAGCTGTACTGCAGAGCACAGGAAGGGTCTGCAGTAGGTGGTGAGGACAGCAGGGCGGGAAATTGGAACAATATGGAATCACAAAAAATTGGAGTTCTTACAGCCCTTAAAAAGCTGTCACACTTGGCTAATTTAAAGGAAATATGGCACCAACAAGTAAATATTAAAAATGTTTTAAAACACCTCGTATATCCAGCGTGGTGTGCAAACAAAATATGTTTGCTCCCACTCGGTTGTCTTTCAATTTTGGTGCAATTGTTAGCAAAGTGGGAAGGTTGTAGGAAAACATACAGGTACATAGACCAAGTGTCAGGATAGAAAGGCAACACCATGAGTTGAAAATAAAATGTTAAACACAACAAATGAAAAACAAATGTAGAAAACAGTAATCAGTAATGACAGAACTGTAAAAAATTGTGTTTAGAATATTAAAAAGAAATACATATATTCTTGTAGTGCAATAGAAATTCTACCGAATTTGTTATAATTTAAAAAAAATTGTAAGGCTTTTAAATAACTTATCCTAGAGCAAGAACGTCCTGAACTGATATACCCATCATTTATAATATCCACTGTATGAACCTCTGGAGGTTGTGGTATGATCTGGGGTTGGATCATTTGTTTACGTTGAGTCTCAGGAATGTTGTGTGGCAATAATTCAAAGCTAATGACGGTCCCATTTTTGGCAGTCTTTCAACAGTTTATATAAATATAATTTACAAACAAATATTAATAATTATAGTTTCAGTGATCTAAACCATAGTTGGTTTAGTAACCCAGTAAAGACAACAGCTGTAGTGTCCTCTTTATGTTGCTGTGATCAGTCATAAAATTCATACCTTTAAATGCAACCAATAAGTAATTTTACTTTGCCAGACTTGATGCTGTTATTGGGCTGTCTCATCTGTGCCAAGAACTCGAAGACAAGGGAAAAAGCAGGGCACCATCTGTGGATGTCGGGCCGTTGTCATCATCAAGATTTCAAAGATGACTGTTCCTAAAAACAAGGTCAATTAACAGACATGGACAACAAAGTTACAGGCTGACAACTTGAATGTGACTCAATAAGCGTAGAATGAAGAATCACGTTGCCTACACAAAGTTAAGTGCACTGAAAATATGGTTCAAAAGAGGTTCCTTTGGGCAGGCTGAAGTCATGCAGTGTTAGAAAAAAGCCCTTCATCAGTAAAAAGTAAAGAAGAGTCAGGCTGAAGTTTCAGAATCATAATCCTTTAGTGATCCTCAAGGAAATTTGTTTGCTAGAATAGTTTGCTAAATAGTGTTTGCTAAAGACCATAAGAAATTGACTGTAGAGAACAGAAGTTAGAGCATCTTCTCTGATGAGCCCAATTTGTAACCTTTTAAAGATCTGGTGACTGTGTTGGCCATGCCTTTATTGACACAATATCAGCCTACTGCTTCTTCTTTAAATAGTTATTGCATAGTTTGGAGTATTTTAGATTATTGTTCTGTTGTAGGAGGAAAGAGGCTCCAATCAAGCTCTGTCCACAGGTTATGGCCTGGTTTAATGGAGTGATAGCCTTCCTTGTTTTTTACCCTGTATAGTTCTCCCACTTCCCACAGGAGAATCAGCACCTCCAAGTTCGAAGACATGGTTCTCAGCCAGAAAAGGGTGGAATGCATTATCAGGTCTGAAATGAGGTCTTGCCCCAAGTGGAAGAGTTCAAATATCTCAGGGTCTTAATCATGATTGAGGGATTTATGTCGATTTATGTTCCTACCCTTACCCATGGTCACAAGCACAAGTGTGGTGTTTCAGGCATGCCCAACCTGAAAGAGACTTCGGGGTTGACCGAGATTATGCTGGAGGGACTATGTCTATTGGCTGGTTTGGGAATGCCTTGGTGTCCCCCCGGAAGAGCCAGAGGAAGTGGCTGGGGAGAGGGAGGTGTCTGGACCCCAACGACCCATCCCCGGAACAAGCAGAAGATGATTGATGAATGAATGAATGAATGAATATAAATTCTTTTGGTTACAATTAAATTAGTTTTGGTTTAATTTTTAACCACTTTTTGTTTATTATGGTACCATTAATGGTGCCATAATAAATCAAAATAAATAAATAAATACATAAACAATGACTTATGCAATAAACTCACATTCAGCTAAATGTTTTGCAATAAACTCACATCCGACCCAGACAACCACATGATGTAAATGTAAGTGTAGTTCATTAGACCATTCCACGTTCTTCTGTTCCTTTGTAGTATAGTTCTGATACATGTATGTGCATTGTAGGTGCAGCCTTGGGCACCCATGTTGACAGTTAAACCGTTGTCCTTCCTTAGGCAATTATTTCTAGGTACTAATTAATGCTTGCCAGTAACATCCAACAAGACTGGCCAGTTTGGAAATGTTCTGACCCAGTCCTTAAACCATAACAGTTTGACCCTTGTAAGAGTTGTTCACATCCTTCCATTTGCCCATTTTTCTTGTTTTACCACATTAACTTTGAGAAATGATGGTTCAGCTGCTGCCTATTTTATCCAACCCCATGGACAGGCCATTGTAATAAAATAAACAGTGTTATTCACTTGTTTTAATGTCTGTTCGGCTTATGTAGTGTAGGCTATTCTAAGGTATACATATCATGGATGTATAAATGAAACATTCAAACACCAGCTGTTTTTTTGCCTCTTAGGTTACCATATTTCATGTTACTAAGTAGAAATTAATTGTTCAACTGGACATGCAACATTAATTATTGCCTATTTCAAGGGTGAAGAATGTTTTATTTATGGTTATACAGTGGCTCTCCTGCTTGTAAACTCTGGGATCACAACCTCCAAACCAAAAATATTTAGGGGTCATATGTAAAGGCTATGGTTTTCAGTCACCATGTTTGTTAACTGCCAATCATATTTGTACTGTTATTGGTAGAAAATTTAGTGCACTTTGAATCAAGCAGAAACTTTGTGCAATGATTTCTACTCTTGTATCTGCTCAGGTTCCTATGTTAAATCGATGAACAAGGGCCTTTGACTATCACCATATGACTAATTAGGATCTTATTTTTCTGCAGAGTGCATGTGCGCAGGACAGATAAGGTGGGTACAGAAGCTGCTTTCCACCCCATGGAGGAGTACATGCTGCATGTTGAGGACCAGTTTCAGAGTCTAGCACGCAGCATGCACATTGACAAGAAACGTGTTTACCTGGCCACTGATGACCCCTCAGTACTGCAGGAGGCAAAGTCAAAGTAAGTGGGAAAATACATATATAACAGGATGTTAAGAGTGTCGTAGCAGACACAGCTTAATTCAGCACAAACGGACTGTAATTCCAAATAAGAATCGTTTATTAATTTAAAGAAAAGATTAACAAAGCTTAGCTATTCAATTAGCAATAGTGATCTTCAAATGAGCATTCAAAGACAATTTTCATTCACTGAACATTGTCTTATATACAGGGCTTGAAATTCTTTGGAAAAAATGCTTGCACATGACGCAAGCTGCCAGGATATTGCATGTTTTTTGTTATAAAAGTTATAAAGCTCATTTAATTAATGTTATAACTTAAGACTTCAAGGAATCGTGTTGCCAAGTTCATCAAGATCCCCTACGATGGGGGTCGCTATGGTGTGAGGGGAATGTAGACTTTATCACACGACTGTTTTATTTGTTATATTGAGTCCACGGCAACTAATAGTCTTTATTTCTGGTTTGTTTAATTTTTGGTTTGATATTAAATGTTAACAACTCGTGCTAAAAAAGAGCCTTCGAAAGCCTGTTGAGCTAGCCACACCAAGTGTCACCACAAAGTCCACCTCTCCTCACCGAAGCTACTCTGGATGCTACACTGCTTTAGTCCATGATGGACTCGCTCAAACATGACGTATTGTGGAAAGTTGAAGCTCTGTCTACCAACCTCCATGTGGAAATAGCAACTGTGAGACAGGAGTTAAAGAACTCAATTGAACCACTTGAGTGTATGTTGAAATGTTGAAAAATGGAAGAGAAGCCCCTGCTGGATCGTGTACACCAGACCCTGTGTAAAAAAAAAAACCCTGAAAAGGATGCCCACCTCGATCTTTTAATGCAAGTGTACATTATTTTCATATTGGCAGTTTCTTGCTGTAGCGAGCTGCAGACTCTTAGATAATGTCAAGAGGATCTCCATTTTTCCTGACTACACATCCTCTGTTGCTATAAAGCGAGCTGCATTTTCCCTCACACCTCAAACCGGATAGTGTGTGAAAACTTTTTGTCAATTTTTTTCTTTTCTTTTGAATGGACTTTTTTTAATTTGTTTATTTATTTTGTGGCTTATTTATCTTTATTTCTGTTCAAGATTCACTATCTTGTAATTTGTATTTTGCTTTTTATTTGCTACATTCTGTTGTATTTCTTTTTAAACATTTTTCTAGATAGTTATGTGTAACAGTTTAGGTTATGAGTACTTGTGTATTATGTCATGTTTTTCTTTGGAAGCACATTTAGTTAGTTCATTCTTCGTTTCTCGTCTGTGCTACCATGGAGCGTTCTATTTTTCTAGTGTTAAGGTTTTTTGCACACATCTCATTTTTGGAGACACTAGTGCAGGGGTGGAATGGTGGGGGGTTTATGTTTTTGCCGTTTTTGTTTTTCTTTTGGATTGGTTTGTTTGGTATTCTTGTTTTGATTTCAATTTCTGCCCTAACTTTGTTTGCTTGTCCAAGCTATAGTTATGTCGTCTTCTTTATGGTCCAAACTCAGGCACTTAAGTTCGTAAGTTGGAATTGTTAAGGTCTTAATTCTCCAGTAAAATGTAATAAGGTCCTACACCATCTTCAGCATTTAAAGCTCAAGTAATTTATTTTCAAGAAACACTGGAAACCATCTATTACTCATATCTTCAGAGCTGGGTGGATTGGACAAACCTAACACCTTAAACCTTTATTTCACAAGAAGGCTAGAGCAGTCTATAACCAGTCGGATTATCTGACTTTTGTTGGATTTTAAACAAAATTGCGCATAAGGTAGTATTTATAGGCATTCCCTGCCATTTTGCACTTTTCCATCAATTTTTATTTTAAAATTACCATGATTTGTTTATACTGACAACTTGAACTAGGTCAAAGAAGTAAAATCTAGTGATCGTTCTCCCTCCGTAATCTCCAGTATTTCTAATATCTCACAGTCGAAAATCTGGGTCTCAATCACATGACTGGCAGCGGGAACCTGCCTCCCATATTAAAGTGGCCGAAACACACCACTGTACTTAAAGAATACAATCCACTTAATGTGTCTTCTCATTTTTTGAGTGGAGGTTTTTCCTAATCTATTGCACTCATCATGCTTACAAGCTGATGTGTAGTGGGCTGTATGTCTAATGTAAAGAAAAACAGTCATTTAAAGTTTTGTATGTTGCCACTAAGTGGGGACAAACGCAAATAAGTGTCTGAGTGAATCCAGGGATATGGGAATCTAAATCACCTTATAATTACGTTTTTGGCCTGCATTTTTTTTTTTTACTGGTGAGTGGTTATTTTTTATAGGCCTTAATTTTGATATAGTACATGTACACAATTATACTTCGTTTAATACCACTTATATAGGAGACTCAAAAATAGCTTCTTCCTCAGAGCTGTGAATACCTTCACCCTCCACTCCCTCGCAGTCACATACACATGCAATCTTTCCTCATAACCACATACCCACTTGCTCCCTCTCTCTCACACACACACACACACACACACACCCTGCTGACTCTCATATAGACATCAGTTGTTTGTAAAAGGACATTAAATCCACAAACTGTATGACTGTCTTACACTTCTGCACTTTATTTACATTCTAGTTTATATCCATTCTGCTGCTGTTATTTATTTATTTCATTTCATAGTGTCTTCAATGTTCCTACCGGTGTTCAGTTTTCATTCAAAGGTGTTAGAGTTTATATTTCTATTTAAATTTTTTTTACTGATCTTGACTGTTGATTGCACTTTATTGCCTTGCTTGTACCTTTTTAAAGCTGACAGAAATTTCGTTATGTGTGAACATAATGACAATAACTTTTTCATGTAATATTGGATCATATTGATGAGAATAAGTAAACAAACGACAAGATATAATAATAACAAAATAACATTCTTTCTTGAGAAAAAAAGTAAATATTTAGTGTGGCCACGCTTTACCTTGATTACAGCATTTAACCTTTCAAGCATAATGTTCACATATTTTTTCATTTCTTCACTCACTAAACCATTCCAGATTTATATCTGTACTTTTACATCAATATACTTCAAATACTTTTTATTTTGGTTCTCATTTCTTACAATAGCATTATTCAATACATTTTCATCAAAAAATTATAGAGAAGTAATTTTTACAACTTTTTATTAGGAGCCCTTTTAGACAGAAGTGGTGGTGTATAATCTTCACTGCACACTACTGTAATTTTGAATTCAAAGGGTTTTCATCCCACATATAGATTTTGATTAGTCGTGTTATTTACTGTTCTTTAAATGTATTTTCATGTATAAAATGTATACTGAGTATTCCTATATTGTGCACCAGGTACCCAGATTATGAGTTCATCAGTGATAATTCCATCTCCTGGTCAGCTGGCCTACACAACCGTTACACTGAGAACTCATTAAGAGGAGTTATTCTTGATATCCACTTCCTTTCCCAGAGCAACTTCTTGGTCTGCACCTTCTCCTCCCAGGTACTTAGCTATATACATCATAATTGTGGTGTGTGTGTGTGTGTGTTTTGAAACATGAATTATAGTTCCTAACACAGGCTTGCCAACTTTGTATACCTGGCTAGGGTTTAATAACATGTATGCACACTTAATCACGGGCACATATTTGGACTAAAACCACCATGGTGTAAAAATAATGCAGCTGCAAAACCATTTCAAGTGGAATCTTGGTTTTATGATTTAAGGATGGAGACTGACCTTCACCTAGAGAAACACTCACAATTTTATAATATTATACAGGTATTATCCATACACTAACCCAATAATTGGCACAATATTTCATTCAATAGTTAAAGACAAAGCTATTATTTCCAAAACCAAAGTTATTCAGTTTTTATTTGTATAGCGCTTTTTACAACTGACATTGTCGCAAAGCAGCTTTACGTAGTAAAAGTTATTTAAAAGGAATTTAAACATTTTTCTACAACCTTGTGCACATCCCTAATGAACAAGCATGTGGCGACAGTGACAAGGAAAAACTCCCTCAGTTGACACAAGGAAGAAACCTTGAGAGGAACCAGGCTCAAAAGGTAAACCTATCCTAATTTGGGTGAAAAAAAATACAAACAACAAAAGAGAAACTTCAGTTCAACATGTAGTCCGGTTGGTTAATCCACAACTGTAAGTCCTAAATAATTGTAGCAAAAGAGTTTATATCACCAGCAGTGAAAATTCATCTTCACAGTTGCTGAGTGCAGATCTAATCCATATGGACCTTCATCAGCAGGAGCAAAAGGCTTCCGAGATAAGAACTCCAGCCAGCATCAGCACACCAGGACAAACCACATGACTCAGAAAGCAGAATGATCAGGAGGATCAGGATCACTGGTGTCCCAGAAGTAGCATGTGTACCTCAGCAAACAGAGAGGGGGGGCAGGGGGCGCAGACATGAAGCCACCCTGTAACTTTGGCCAATCAGCCACTCCACTGTCAACATACCTAGGTGAGAGCATGTAGAGTCAGTGAGTGACAGCATCCCAACATCACAATTTTCCAGAACTAATAAAAGGCTATTAATAAATTGCTTGAATAAACAAGTTTTCAGCCTAGTCTTAAAAACAGAGACTGTGTCTGAGTCCCGAACATTAACTGGAACAATGAAACTGAAACACCATCCAAACTTACTACTTATTCAGAAACCTTATTTCTAGCTGCATGTGATCCGAGTACAAGTACTTCTGTCTTATCAGAGGACGGTAGTAAGTATCCAGTGTCTAGTGGCCTTTACAGAGTTCTCAACTTTAATGACTTTAATTCTCTCGTCTGACTATGGACTGATTGGTTTTCTTTTCAGAGGAGCTATATTATCTAGCATGTTGCATGTTCTGTGGGGTCTGATGGTGCTCCAATTATAGTTGATAATTTTGGAAGATTAATAATAAAACTCAGTGCAGTGGTTGATCTAAAAGTACACTTAATGCGATAACATGGTGAGGTGTATATATTAGTACCAAGATGCACTGTAAATGAGATAAGATAATGATCTGAAATAGTTTCTGATGGTGGAACTTTAATTATATTTTCAATATCTCATCCAAAAGTTAGTATTAAAACTAGAGTGTGGCCACCATTATGAGTGGGTCCTATTAAATTCTGATTTACCCCTACTGAATCTAGGATAGACTTGTACACTGTTCTTAAAGAATCCTCTGGCGAAAATGAATGTTAAAGTCAACAACAATTTAAGCTTTATCTAAAAAAACTTGGTTTGAAATGAAGTCTGATCAAATTTCTGTAAAAAAATAATTAAAGGTATCAGCATATTTTTTGCAGGCACTTATGTTATGTTGGTAGATATAATTTCAAATGCATAACGTTTATGTCTAGATTTTTGTGTAACGCCTATATTATCAGTATAAATAACTGCAATGCCTCCTCCTCTGCCGTTTAGACGAGGTTGGTGATGTATAACTATATAACTATATGGGAGGACTCACTTCATTTAATGCTACATACTCATTGGGTTTTATTCATGTTTTTCTTAAACACAGTACACTAAACTCCTGATCAGTAATGATTTCATTAACAATAAGAGCTTTAAACATAAGCGATCTAACATTTAAAAGTCCTATATTTAGTCCTATATTTAGATCAAAGGTGCTGGCTGTAGATTCCATATGGTTTAAATTTATCTTAATAAGATTACTAAAACAAACTCTCTGGGTGTTTTTAAATTTTTGTTTAGTTTGGGGAACAGACACAGTTTCTATTGCATTGAACTTGACCTTGAGTGACGAACCTGTGCAGCTAGCAGACACTCAGATTAGCCTGTTTGTCTGCTATCTTGCCTTGGCTCTGTATAGTCACTGATTGACTAGGCCTGTTCTTTGTGCTATGCTGCAAGAAATGAGAGCGACACCTTCTGGAGTGGGATGGATACCGTCCCACCCTATCAGGCCAGGTTTACCCCCAAAAGTTATTTCCAGTAGTTTAGTGATCATAGTCTGCTGTAATCTACATCACTATGCCATGTTGGGAGGGAGAATTACTAAACATTCTTCACTCAAAACATTGAACAAACTGAATGGTAGCCATGATGCTAAAAACAAACCTTAGCTGGAGGTTATATTTCAACGACTTGTGGATAGTAACAGGATGTTAGCAGAACCCTGTTGATTCCTTCTGCATGCTGCTTTGAAGTGTAGAATAATTGGTGTTCGACGAAAGTATAAATTAAAAACACAAAACTATAAAACTACTATTTTATTAAATACATCCCACCAGTGTTTGATCGGTGACAAATCAGGTAAACACACAGGCCAGGGAAGGACATTAATTGCCTGCTGCTGCAGATATTCAATCAATGTCAAGGCATGGTCAAGATTCCACTGCAGAATGTAATGCATTTTTGCTGAGCTTTATGTAGGCAAGATGACCACTCATTAAGTGCCACAATTGAATTACTGAGACCTCCAAACTTGGAGCTATAAAAGAACCTAGATCTCGAGCTCAAGCTCACTAACATGACTGTGTGTGCTGCTACTGGAAATAAGTCAATACCAAAATTCATGCTGGTCCCAAAAATAGGATGGTCCCAAAAATAATATGAATAAAACTGTGTTGCGTTTTCATTGGCAGTTAGTAAAGTTTTACAGGTGGTTGTCATTTATGATCACTTTGTTAAAGCCCAGTAGTCTTTTTTCTCTGATTCTTATAAATGAAAGTTGTTTCACTCTATGTATTAAGCTCTGCTTCTATACAGCAAACAGGCTCCTGCTTTAAGTATCATCTTCCATGATTTAGATGACAAAGTTGATAGGTAGCTTTAGCTGTTGTATTCTTCTGTAAGTGAGAGGACATTACCCCCTTGTACAATGCATTCCAACGTCCATCCTGTGTACCTTCAAAACATTTATTCAGACAAATATTTTAACGTTAGTCTGTGAAACCCAGCCCATGAATTAATTCATGAACCATATCTGTCTTAGTCACTTACCTTAGCCAGGTTAGATGGAAGTGTCAGTGTGGCTGGTTTAATGTGCAAGTCATGCAGTAACTCCCACCCTGCTATGGATTGGTCCTGAGTGTATTCCTGTCTCTTGCCCCATCTGCCACTGGCGCTCTGTGCTCTTCACAGATGAAAGCAGGTTCACACTGAGCACATGTGACAGTCTGGAGACGCAGTGGAGAACGTTCTGCTGCCTGTAACATCCTCCAGTTTGGCAGTGGGTCAGTAATGGTGTGGGGTGGCATTTCTTTGGGGGGCCGCACAGCCCTCCATGTGCTCACCAGAGGTAGCCTGACTGCCATTAGGTACCGAGATGAGATCCTCAGACCCCTTGTGAGACCATATGCTGGTGCGGTTGGCCCTGGGTTCCTCCTAATGCAAGACAGTGCTAGACCTCATGTGGCTGGAGTTTTTCAAGTATTTAATAACAATATTTCATTCATTCGGATCTAGGATGTGTTATTTTAGTGTTCCCTTTATTTTTTGAGCAGTATATATATATATATGCTAATTTGTCTTTTATCATACAACTTATAATAATTTGTACAGCATGGTGGCATAGTGGTTAGAACATTCACCTCACAGTAAGAAAGACCTGGGTTCAAGGCGTGTCTGTGTGGAGTTTGCATGTCCTCCCTGTGCTTGCGTGGTTTTGCTCTGGGTACTCCAGTTTTCTTCCCCCGACAGTCCAAGACCTGCACATTCGGTTAATTAGCTGTTCCAAATAGCCCCTGGGTGTGGATATGTGTGTGCCAATGGTTGCGTGTGTCTGTTTGTCGTAAGATGGTCAGGAGAGTTGTTCAGGGCGTACTAATGTTGCCCAAGATAGGCTCCAGGTTCCCTGCACCCCTAGTATGATTAAGCAGCTTGGCAAATGAGTGAGTGAGGGAAAATTATTCATATCTCATTTAGTTGATTTGAATGATTTCATAATTTCTTCTTATTTTCATGGAGCTGACCTTTTTAGTTTCCTGACCTTTGGTCATGTATGAAGCATAGTATAGTGAAAGATTTGGATAATTAAATTCCATTCGTTCATTCATTTTCTGAAGTGCTTAATCCTAATTAAGGTCGCGGGGAGGCTGGCGCCCATCTCAGCCCACTCTGACCGAGGGCAGAGTACACCCAGCTCGCAACGCCATCGCAGCACAGAAATCAGCAATCAGTTTTTTTACATGCCTCTCACCACAGACAGTGAGAGACATGGCCGGCATTTGATAACCCTGCATAAAAAAAGTGTTAAACAATTTACATCTTAGAACTGCTGAAACGATTAAGAAGAATTTTGAATCATCTAGTTCGAAATGGGGTCCAGTAAGAGAACTTCACTCAGAGGTGGAGTCCAGGTCAGCAGGATCACATGGCTTAATCTCCGAGACCAGCCGGCGAGGGTAGAGGTTATACTGCAACCAGGTGGGGTCTAAAGAAATTAAGATCAGGAGAGTTATTGTTGAGAGTGGAAGGAGACAAAATGTATGGCCGTCATGATACTTAAATATATGGGATATTTAAATTTTAAGCTAACCTAAGTAGCAGCTTGGCGCAGGGAGCAGTCCATCAAAGCAAGTTTCTGTAGCTGTAAAACTGCAAAGCTTTTGCGGATGCTTGCAATAGAATGTTACATTTTCGCCATGAACAACCATCCCATCGGTCAATTCATAGGGCCATCTCTTAACCCCACCCACTATCACTCTGCTGCGCTGTGCAGGGATTGGACACTGAGCTGAATAGCAGGTGAGACAGGCAGAGGGAAAAACACACATACACCCACACACACACACACACATCAGTTACATGAAAACAGTTATGAAAGAAAGGACTTAAATACATGAAGCGTGCTGTGATAGGAAAAGACTAATTGACTGACATAGGCTTCAGCCTCCCCACAACACTAGTAGGATTAAGCGGCTTGGCAAATGAGTACTGAATTAGTACTATTGACCACAGTACTATGTAAAATACCGGTAGTATGTACTAAACTCTAAATGAGTAAGCTCAAAAGACTCCATTAACTACATAGAGGTTAGCTCAGCTCGAAGTGCAGATCTTACCTGACCTATCTACACACTTGTGTGTGCGCTCGGGGCTCACCTGCATCAGTCGTGATCAAAAAAATGTAAGAAATAAACTATAAAATCTTGGGGGGGTTTTGTTTGTTTGTTTTACTTTTGTGCTTATGTTTCCATGCAGTATATATTAAAACAATGATTGTTCCTCAGGCTTGACATTCTGTACCTGGGACTATTCAGTGACATCCACCTCGCCCTAGGCGCATAATTGTTAATTCTTTTTGTTTCCCAGCCTATTTCTTTACATGGAAGTGAATGTATCTAAAAGGAATGCTACTTTCCTATTGCTAAACCAACAGGCTGTAACAAAGTGCTACACAAGAGACTTTCCGTCAATGTCAAATAAACATCTTACAAAACAACTTTAACATATTAAAGATTGTTGTTTGAATCAGTGTGAATGAGTTTTTAAGTAGTTTTTAGTGTAGATAACATACCAGAACAAGCATATTGTCAAAGCTGCCATTATTGGAAATTAATCAACATCTAACCTCTTAGATTCATGAATGGTATATAATATGGGTTTATCGGAAAGGAATGCTTATGATTGTACACATACTGTATGTGGATCAACGCTTAATTTTATAGTGTTATCTTTAATGGATCCTCCCTTACCTCGGCAGGACGGTACTGTGCTCCATGTACCATCTAACCGACAAGTAACTTGGTTAGGCCCATCAAGTAGAAAGGCCTTTTTGCAGAGATAATAGATTGCATCGCCCACGTTATATTCAGATTTCTGCACGGCCACCAAGTAGCCATGACTGACCTCCTGTGGTTGTGGACAAAACACACCTAAAGGAAAAATAAACACCTTATGTTTATGCTACTTTTGTACAGTAATTTCCTAATGAATGAAAAAGGAATACTTATTACAATATATACAATACTTATTTACACACAGAGTTATATACCAAGAAGTGTCCATCATTATTAAGTTATAGCGAACTCATTAGGTTTTCAGTTACAGTGATTCTGTGACTGGGACTCATACGTGAATATTTTTCTTTCACTCCATAATTTGCTGAAGGTATTATATTCAAGGTGACCACATTAGTCAATATCATAAAATCGTTAAAGGTTAAAAAAAAAACAATAAGAAAACTTCTTCCCATGAACTTTCAGATGATGGCATTCAGATGAAAATTTGTTGTTGATGGCATTCACACGATGGTGTAGTGGTTAGCACGTCCGCCTCACAGCAAGAAGGTCCTGGGTTTGATTCCCAGCTCGGGCGTTTCTGTGAGGAGTTTGCATGTTCTCCCTGTGCTTGCGTGGGTTTCCTCCGGGTACTCCGGTTTCCTCCCACAGT
>JBCNYG010000020.1:20076967-20091810 GCA_039654305.1 Porochilus rendahli
TAAATTGATTCAATCCCCCTGTGAGTTTCAGGTCAGTATTTGGTATATATATATATATATATATATATATATATATAGGAAACAGAGGCGGAACGGTGGCGTAGTGTTTGAAATGTCCGCCTCACAGCAAGAAGGCCTGGGTTCAGGTGTTTCTGTGTGATGTTCTTCCCATAGAGTGAAATTTCTCACCCTGCTATTGGGTAATTTAGAACTATTTGGGGTTGGAGTACAGGGAGCTATCATAGATAAGCCTTGGGATTTATATGTATTTCAAAAACAAGTTTAAATACCAGCCAAAACCTGGCATAAGCCAGGGTGAGGCATCTCCCTGCTGAATTACTGCTTAGATTTTGGCCTTTCATTCTGTAGCTTTGTTTCATCACTACCATCATTATTACTATCAGCATCATCATCAACATCAGCATCACCACTCACCATCACTACCATCAGCATTACCAACCCGAAAGGCTCAATCTCATTTGGGCGATTCTTTGGTGCCTGCCCATGATTTTTTGAGTTCGCGACTGTCAGTGATGATCTGCGTTGTTCGGCAGTGGTTGGCAACCATTTTTTACTATTGTCTTTGTAGTTGGAGACCATAACTTAAATAACTATTCCCAACTATGGTCGCAGACAGTCACGGACAGTTGCAGATTGCCAAGCTTTGTTGGCTATAACCAGCAACCATAATCACAGACTAAGATGGCGATATGCGTGACCATAGTGACCCACAGAACCTGAAGGTACTTCAAACAATCAAACTTTTGAAGTGCAGGAAAGTAAAAAACAAACAAGGTAATTGTCTATAAAATTAAAGGGAAGTAGATAAGAGGATTTTGCATTTGCAAAATCTCGGTTGTGGGAGGAGTTCGGTGAGGGCCTGGAAAGTGACCCTTGTGATTGGTTGGCCTCAGTTTTTGGACCACCATCCGACGCCTCAGTAGGGGGAAACACAGCTGCAAACAGCTGAGGTGTTGAAGGGTTCTTGTTTGGTGGCCATAGGATCTCGTCTCTGCTTTTTTGCAGATGATGTCCTTTTGGCTTTATCGAGCCGGGACCTCCAGCTCTCATTAGAGTGATTCACAGCTGAGTGAAAAGTGAATGGGATGAGAATCAGTACCTCCAAGTCCGAGGCCTTTGTTCTCAGCCGGATAGTGGTGGAATGCACCCTCTGGGTCTGGAATGATGTCTATGTCTCTCGGCTGGCCTGGGAAGGCCTCTGTGTCCCCCCGGAAGAGCTGGGGGAAGTAGCAGGGGAGAGGAACGTCTGGACCTCACTCCTTAGGCTTCTGTCCCCGTGACCCGACCCCGGATCAAGCGGAAGATGATGATGATAGATCCGAGGAAAATAATATGGCATATTTTTCTGTTAAGTTAAAGAGAAATGAAAGGGTAATGGGAAAGAGAAAGAAAAATATGACGTAATGTATAAGTGAAAGGAAAAGGGCCTGTGTAGGAGGATTTCTTTGTTTTTTTTCTTTTTATTTATTTATTTTTACTGTATTTCGCCATTTCTTTATTTAACTTTATTCAATAAAGTTCCATAAAGTCAAACGTGTCATATCTGTGTTTTGCACCAAAACACCTTATGCAAACAAAAACAAATAAATTATATTATAAAAAAATTTATATAGAATAAGATGCTGAATTGAGGATCCATCATGAGAAAAATTTGAGTTGATCCTGCCCTTAAATGTAAATAAAATGAATCTAAGTTCTATCTTTTTGATTACTTTGTTCTGCATTCTTCTCTGTATATATCTTACGTGTAACTTTCATTTCATCGTCTTGAGTCCAGTTGGTCTGGTTGAATTAGTTGTGTATTCCACCATGAGCTGCCCCACAATTCGACCTCTGTGAAAATCTGACAATTGTTTAGCTCCTGGAGTGCGAGGCATGCTTGCATAAGTTTAGAATAACTTGCATATGTTTATAATACAGCAGTCTGACTAGTGTTTATTTAATTTCAGAGAGGTTGAATTGTGGGTCAGTCAGAGGGTGGCAACAGCTAGTGACAAATAGCCGACAATTTGACTATTCCTCTGTCAACGGTAAAAAGTTCAACAGTGAACCACCACGGCTTCACGACCAGGTTGACCTGGACCATCAGAAAGATGCCTTCACTCTGTGAAGAGCAGTGGAGAAAAATCCCCGTTCCAAGGCTGCAGACATTGCAGAAGGCATCCAAACCAGCTAAAAACTGTTACGCGCTATCGTCATCGAATGGGCTATTATGGCTGAGCAGCAAGATGCAAGCCTCTTCTTGGACCAGCAAATATTCATTCTGAAATTTTGGCTTTCTATTTACTTATGACCAGTCTTTATAAAAACCTGCACCTTCCTCCACAATGCATTTATTTCATGTCAGACTGGAGCATAATCAGCTAAAAAATATTTGTAATAACCCATGGGTATTTATCAATTGTGGACGCACATAGCAGACTAGATCAGCTTTCCAACTCGCGCTGATAAAGGAAAATCCCATATTACATGATGTGCATATTTGCGCATACGCACTAAAAAATAGATTTGCTTCTTTACATGCACAGAAATCCTGTTCAAACTATTGTATAGGACATACTTTTGCCTTGTGTTAAATCTGTAAGCAAATGGTTGTGACATTGTCCACCAACAGTAAAAACTACTAGCTGTTTGACTGTAATATAAGTTCTGTTTTTGCCCTTTACATTAGATCAATAAAAACAGTATTTTTATTTATTGTTAAAAATGTAAATTAGTTGTATTTTTCTGTGTATTTTGGAATGACTGGGTCAATTAAAATTAAACTGTGGACGAAAAATGTGATTCAGCACATCTGGAAAGGCTCTTTTCTCTTCCTCTTAAGCAGAATCATCTGCTTTTCATTTCAAAATATTACCACTTAAAACTAGAAGTGTTTCTGAGGCCCGATGGATTTCTGTTTAATTAATGCAGCAACTTATACTTGGAGTGTTTTGCATATGTATTGTACATTTCCTTGTTTTTGAAAGAAAACCATTTTTTTCAATGAAAAAATGCTGATTGCAAAGAAAGTCTGGACACTGTTAACATTTTACATGACTATTATAGGTGAAAACGACTGGAACAACGGGTGGATTCCTCACTGACAGTCAGTGATGTAGTTGACGATATCGGTTGCAACGACACGTTGTTAGCTAAAAGAAGTTTGTCATGTTAAAAGCCTAACTGATCATTAGAAAAACCTTTTGCAAATATTCCAACCCAGATGAAAAGTGTTAGTGTTGCTGGTAAAAGAAACAATGGAATTGCCCTTTGGGATTTTTGGCCATAAAAAAAGAACTTTCTTGTGAAATTAATTTGTGTATATTTGTTTAGAGAAATGAAGGCTATTCCTTATGAGAAACTGCCAAGACCTCATACTACTCCTTTTACAGTACACAGCAAACTGGATCTAACCAGGTCTTATTCCCCAGTGCAAAGTTGAAATAGACAAGAAGTACATTAAAGTTCCTAATTTGAGAATTAGACACCTGAAAGGTCCTCAATTGGCAGCTTCATTAAATAGTTCTCCAAAAACACCAGTCTCAACTTCAACAGTGAAAGATGACACCTGAAGTTGCAAAGAAAAAGGTCTGGTCAAAAAGGAAAAGATTAAGAAAGCCAGATGAGAGACACTAGCTTAACAAGCTTAAAATTGAGAAAAGTGTAAAGGACATTAGACACTGGATGCTTACTGACTTCCTCTTATTAAATTCTGATAAGACAGAGGTAATTCTACTCAGATCACAGACAGCTAGAAATAAGGTTTTTGATTAAGTAATAACTTTGGATGGTGTTTTTGTTTCATCATGTGTGGCAGTAAGGGACCTTGGTGTGATAATTGACACCAGTCTTTAATTTGAAGTTCATGTAGAAAATATTACCCAGATAGACTTCTTTCATCTCAGAAGTATATTAATGTTTGATGTGGAAAAACTTGTTCATGCTTTTATTACCTCAAGATTAGATTATTTTAATGTGTTACTCTCTGGATGTTCTAATTGGTGCGTAAACAAGCTCCAGTTAGTCCAAAATGCAGTGGCAGGAGTCCTTACTAGAACTAGAAGGCATGAGCATATCACCCCCATCTTATCTACATTGCACTGACTCCCAATTAAATGTTGTATCAAATATAAAATACTATTTTTAACCTTAAAAGCACCTAATGGTCTTCCACTACATTATTTTGGCAAAAGCCCCTATTGTTATACAGTAATCTTCCAGTTGATATTTGGGACTCGGGTTTGGTTTTTAAGACTAGGCTGAAAACTTACTTGTTTAGTCAAGTTTTGTTTTTTTTAGGTGGAGGAGCAGATCTGGGGGTTCTAAGGCATGGATAGTTCTGGTAAAGATCTGCAAGATCCATTTAGGGAAGAAACAGTCACCTGGTATTCTGTCAGTAATTGAGTGGCCATCGCAGTTACCAACTCGACTGCAGTTCATTACTACTGTGGAAGGAGCTGTACGGAAGTGACCCATCAGGCCAGTCCAATTTGTGAAAGCATGGGGTGAAATTTATTCGTTTTAACTTGACAAATTAACATCTAGAATAACAAAGGCTTGCAAGGTGGTAGTAGTTGCAAATGGAAAAATTTACACAAAAACAAAGTTTGACTGACAAAATAAGTAAAAAAAAATATTATATTTGATGATGAATAAATGTTATAGTCTACATATATTTTCATATATTTTGTATTGGACTACTTTAGCCTTGATTACAGCACATAATCACCAAGAAATGTCTCAAAAAAGAGTTAAAATGGTTGGGTTCATTTCTCACTAACATCTTGAATTCATGATGGGAAAATCAAACGACTCCTTAAAGTCTTCTCTAGCACATCCTGTACACTTAATACAATACAAAACAATATGGTTAAGATCAGGATTCTGGGGTGCTGATACATTTCTGAAAATGATTTCTCATGCTGCCTGATCTACTCTTTCACTATTTGAGCCCTAATTTTATGTCCATGAGGTGAGAGAAGAAAAAGGCCATTGTTGTGATAACCTAGTCATTCCGTCCAGCATTTTGTCAGCTAACTTAATTTTACTGCCACATAATGTTGCTGAGCCTTGACCTGACCAGTTGAAGGAATGATGCCGTGGAGATTACTCACTGTGATCAATGATTAAGGACTAACAAAATGCATTAGATTGTCAGACTATGGCCAGCCAGTGTATTTATTCAGAGTAAAATACCATTTGTTAGAAGGCAAAGTATGAGTTTCAGAAGTTTAAGAAAACTTGTGCTGCAAACAGAATCATTACTCTGCCATAGCTTTTATTTTTAAAAATCCATGCATGTATAAATTTTGCATATGGTGAACAATTGAAAAGCAGCCAGACAAACTAGTTGTTTTCTGTTATCCATTTTCTTTGAATTTTTTTTGGTCATGACTTTTAAACACAGATTCCAGACACATTATTTCTTGAGGTGTTTAGGTTTTGCCACAAGACACAGCTTCTAGTACAACCCCTTTAGAGTCTCCCTGTGCACAGCAGTCCTATCTGTCTACTGCTTCCTGCACCACTGCCAAAGTATGATCCCTCTTGTTTGTCCTTACACTTTTTATCTGCCTTTTCTCCATTGTCCTTTTCTACCTGCTTTACCGATTCACTATTCATTGTATCTATGCCTTCCATTCCAACAGTATTTAATACAATTCAATTCAGTTTTATTTATGTAGCACTTTTTTACAATTGACATTGTTGCAAAGCAGCTTTACATAATAAAAGTAATTTAAACAATTTTTCCACAACCCCTACACATCACTAATGATCCCAGCTGTTGTCCTTGACACATGATGAGTTCGCCTGTCTTGGATTTGTGTGGGGCAGTCTTGTTGATTGTGTGGTCAGTCGCCTTCTTTATGCCTTCATACAGGCCTCTTAAATTCCCAGTATCTGCGGCAGTCAGAATGCTGTTGCACAGATTCAGCCAAAAGGTTTTGGCGCATTTGTGGGCAGTCCTCTTCACCTCACTCACGGGCTCCATTTCTTCCAAGTGTGCCTTATACTCATATAGGTCAGTGCTCTTATGCTCCTTTTGCTGTAGACTTTGAGGACTTCCACAATCCCACCAACATGCCCTCTGTGGTTGAGGAAGAGCCTGGTGGTTCAGAGAAATGTCACTGGGGCTGAGGAAGTTAAAAAGCTCCTTGGTGGCTGGACTTCGGGGGTGGATGAGATCCGCCCTGAGTACCTCAAGGCCCTGTATGTGGTAGAATTGTCTTGGTTGACATGTCTCTTCAACATTGTGTGGTCATCGGGGGCCGTACTTCTGGATTGGCAAACCAGGGTGGTAGTTCCCCTTTTTAAGAAAGTGGACCGTAGGGTGTGTTCCATCTATCATGGAGTCACACTCCTCAGCCTACCTGGGAAAGTCTATTCAGGAGTACTGGAAAGGAGGATCCAGCTGATGGTTGAACCTCTGATTCCGGTGGAACAATGTGTTTTTTGTCACAGCTGCAGCACTCTTGACTAGCTCTACAGGATTCTGGAGGGGGCATGAGAGTTTGCCTAACGAGTCCATATGTGCTTTGTGGACTTGCAGAAGGCTTTCTACTGTGTTCCTCAGGCTATCTCGTGGGGTGTGCACCGGGAATATGGAATACTGGACCCATTGCAACGGGCCATTCGGTCTCTGTACTGCCTGAGCCATAGCTTGGTCCGCATTGGTAACATGTCGAATTCGTTTCCAGAAGGAGTTGGACTCTGCCAAGGCTGCCCTTTGTTACCGGTCCTGTTCATAATTTTTATTGATACAATTTCTAGGTGCAGGCAAGGTGTTGAGTGTTTCTGGTTTCGTGGCAATAGGGTCTTGTCTTTGCAGATGTTGTTGTCCTTTTGGCTTCATCGAACCAGGACCTTCTCTCGCTGGAGCAATTCGCAGCTGTGTGTGAGGCGACTGGGATGAGAATCAGCACCTCCAAGTCCGAGGTCATGGTTCTCAGTCGGAAAAGGGTGGAATGCACCCTCCGGGACTAAAATGAGGTCTTGCCCCAAGTGGAGGAGTTCAAGTATCTCGGGGTCTTGTTCACGAGTGAGACAAGGAGGGAGCGGGAGATTGACAGGCAGATCGGTGCAGCCTCTGCTGTAAAGCGGAGCTTGTACCGGTCCATCATGGTGAAGCGGGAGCTGAGCCAGAAGGCAAAGCTTTCAATTTACCAGCCAATTTATGTTCCTACCCTCACCTCTGGTAACGAGCTTTGGGTAGGAGGGACTACATCTCTCGGCCGGTCTGGGAATGCCTTGGTGTCCCCCCAGAAGAGCTGGTGGAAGTGACTGGGAAGAGGGATATCTGGACCTCACTGCTTAGGCTGTTGACCCTGCGACCGACCCTGGAACAAGTGGAAGATGATGGAATGAGTGAATCAACAATTATTCACAATGTTTTGTTGTCAAAAATGCATAAAAATTTGTTACTGTAAAAAACCTTCACGTTCACCCCGATTTCAAATACAAATGTAACATTAATAGAAAATAAAATTTCCAGTGTGTAACAAATAGAAAGTGGTTTGAGGTATCATTGTGTTATTTTTTCTTAATTTTAAAAGATTTTTTGTTTTATTTAGTTTGTTAAATATGGGTAACACTTTCACTTGTCAGGGGGATTGCCACACTATTTTTGAATGTGAAACTGAGTGATCATATCCTGATTGCAGTTTTACATACGGAAGGCAGTAGAACAAGTGGCAGGATTCATGCTCATGATAGGTTGCATATGGCATGGATACAAAAAAACTTGTCTTGTAGTTCTGGGTCCTTAGGTTCTTCAGCATTAATAGTGCAGAGGTTATCAAACTCTGCTTTGAGGAGAAGCATCTCTTTATGCAAGACGGGAGAGGGAGATAGCATATATTGATTTTCCAGATCTTGAATGCGATGTATGAGACTGGTGAGAATAAAGGACCTTAGCTGCCTGTCGTGGGACACACGAGATATTAGTTGTCCTCTCATGTGTTTTAAATACTTCCCATATTAAGCTATTGCTTATGTCGCCTGTTACATTGGTATCAATAAAGAAATCAATTTGTTGTGATATAAATTCAACCAAGTTAGAATCAAACAGACAAGATTAAGCCTCCAGGAGGGCGCAACAATTTGTAATTAAACCCAATGATCACCAAGGGGGGTGAATGGTCAGAGATAAGTCTGGCATGATGGTTACAACTCTGAATATGTGTAAAATAGTTTATTGTCTACCAGGAAATAGTCAATACCTGTATATGTGTGGTGGACCGGAGAAAAAAATGAATAGCCTTGCACACTGAGGTTCAGGCACGTCCATACATCTACCAGGCCATAGTTATAAAGATACATATTCGACTTTTGTCGATTTTGACATGATCAACTTTTAATGGGCTGATGTGTCAGAAGATTGAAGACAATAATTTAACAAAAAAACACAATGACAAAATGGGAGTCAGCATTAGGCAGTAAAGAGAAAAACTTAGCCAAAAACTGCTCAGCTTCGTGGTTGGGGGCATACACATTTGCGAATGGAGTGTTGTACCAATGGAGTGTTGTACAATGACCCTGTAACAATAACATCGCACCCATTGTGGTCAGCTATGTCATTTGTGGATATCAATGGGACAGAGCGATGAATTAGGATAGCAACACCGCTAGCTTTACTATTGAAGGATAAATGGGATGATTGAGAAACCCAATTTTCTATGTACTTTTGAATGAACTAACATATTCAAGTGTGTCTCTTGGATGGATGCAATTTCAGTACCTAAATTCTCTATATGTGAAAGAACTTTGTTCAGTTTTTTGGACTTTCCATTCCAGCTAACAAATGAGACAGACCTACTAGCCATAATCCGGATCTACACAAATGTTCGACATTATTGAAGCTTGATAAAAACTGCAGTGAGGCATTGGATTAGACAAAAACAAAAAGACTAACACATATAACTCCTACCTACTACACCACTTCAAACTAGGTGTAGCCATCCTTATGACATAAATACATGTTTAAACGTTCAGTTAAACAGAAATTAAATACCCGATGAATAAAGAACAGCAAGCTGAGGCAAAAGTTGAATAAATTAAACAGGTAATTACAACCTATATACGATTTGGTCTAAACTTCCATCAATTCAAAATCAGAATCAGTCCTTGGGCTGGGGATGCTAAAGGCACACTAAAATAAAGTAACCGCAAATCAAAATCAGGCTGGAAAACTACTAGACAAAGTAGACATGACCTTGTTACTGTCAAATTACAGCAGTTCTTCGACGTTATTTAGGGTCACCATCCGGTGACCAGTTGGGAGCTTTGAGACAACATAGTCCATTGCTAACTTAGGATCACTGAATACACGCTCCATTTCCCCAGGAAAATTGAGCTGCAGTGTCGGCTTGTAAACCACCAACTGCTAGGTTTGTTTTGGAGAGTTGACAGTTAGCATTAGCACCACGAGTGACACTGTTGGATGACGGTTTTGAAGCTGAAGACCTTATGTGTAGCCTTCAAAATCGCCAATATTAGACCAAAGACTTTAAGTCATGAAGGCAAGATTCATTTGAGGTTAAAAATCAGAATTATCTGTATTATAACAAAATGAGAAAAGATGCCTCACAGAGCTTCTATAAAACGCGCCTACATTGCTACAGGGCAACAGTACCCCACCTGTTTGCCCCTAGTCGAATAAATTAATTTTTTTTTTCTAAAAAGTATAAAAATATTGTAAATGTAAATAGACATAAAGAAGCTTTTACACTTATTTGAAAATAACTAACTGAAACATTACTTTAAATAAGTTTTATATTTTAGGGTTATTTTGATAGCCAAAAAGTAACACCACTACCACCTGTGGACTTGTTCTGCTAGGTTCTTGGTTATCTGTGTTGAATAATGTAAAACTGGCAACCATGTTTTACACTCTGCAAGGGTGGGTTAGTTAGCATATGTGACCCGATCTGGCAAAATGAGTTGGAAGTCACGGGCAGTTTTTTTTTTTTGTAAATTTCATTTGGAAACATACTATATTTTCACCTGGCAAAGCCATAACAAGGTAACTGAATGCTAAAATGCTATGTAGAAGACGACCACTTACCTTGAGAAAAATACTCCAAATTGAACTCATTTTTGTCCGTGCTTCGTCGGGGAAACCCCCATGATTCGCATATAAAAATAAACCTTGGACGTCCCTCTTTCTATTTTTTGGTATCTACAGTGACGTCACGTTAATTTTCAGCCAATCGCATACGAAAGAAAGTTGTACACAAACTCTGTGCTTTTGCTATGATGCAAATCGCGCAGTGCACTTGTGTTGTTACCTTCATAGTCAACTTTGCTCAAATGCTTTGGTCCTACCCGGACGTGTTCCTGGTTTTAAACGCTTCGATGTTAAGTTGATTCCATCACATTACACAAAGCAAAGGTGTACTGGATGTATGAGAGTGCCATAAAGGAAGCAAGTGAGCATTTAAATGGTATGGCTAACTCAATTTTGAATTTTTGGTCACTATGACTCATTTTGTCAGACCCAGTCACATATGAGCAACACCTTTAGATCAAGCAGAACTTTTAGATCAAGTTTTAATTTTAATTTAATATCTATGGTTTACATTGAACATTAATTTTTAAATTTTAGGTTTATGTTTAAAGTAGAAATGTACATTTACTATTTAACATTACTATTTTTGCACAAACAATATTTATATTCACAAATAATGAGTAAGTTTGAATTCACATATTGTATGGAAAACAAATGTGATTTGTTTTGTGATGTGTATTTTTTCTTTTCTTTTTTTTTCTTTAAAAATATAAAAATTGTGCTGCATTTTAAAAACAATTGGAGAAAGGTTAAACAATCTAAAGAAAATAGTCCATAGTGGAATATTCTTACCAGTGGGTTTGTGTCATTGCAGGATTTCCCATTTTCCTCTTTTTCAACCTCTCACCATTTTTATCATTCCTCTCTGTTTGTAGGTGCAATCATGGTATGGCAGCAAAGAGAACACCCTAAGAGCAAGTGAGTGCTTAAACAAACTTAAAGTATTAATTTATCAGCAATAAATAATTTTGGCCTGAAATAGCTTAAGCATGTGGATTAGTAGTTACAGTTGAAGCAAATTTAAATTATTTATAATGTTAAAATGTATGTATGCTCAGAATAAAATGTCAAAATAAATAAAAATGATGTGATACAGGATCATAAATACTATATCTAGCATACTGACCAATACCACTACTGAAAAGTTATAAAATTGTTTGATTGTAAATTAGGCAAATATTAGTGTAGAAGAGAGGAGCTAGATTTATAGATAGCTGTGAATTTATCAGATTACTTTGCAGAATAAGACTCCATAAATAAGAAATTAAACGGATATGCATAGTATAATATTCACACAAAAGGGCTAGCGTTTAGCTTCTGCAATTTAACTGTCAAATATTACATTCCAGTGATAAGCAAAAGTATGTTAAAAAGAAAAGAAAATGTAAAAAGAGTGTGAAGAGGTCACATGCCTTAAAAATAAAAAAAAATTAAATAAAAAATCAGATGATTCATCCAGACACCAAGTGACACAAGACTGCTGAAATATGTTAAATAATAAACAGGGATCATCTTGTCCAAATTTTATTTTCATATATCCAGATTTTCCTGCTGCAGACCAAATTCTCACTGCTCTCAACAAAGAATACTGTTTTTGGTTTTAGAAATCACAAACAGAAAAGCTATTACAACACACAAACTTTAAGCTTTACCTTATTTTTAAGGGATGATCTACTTTGCTTATGTAAAAGAGTATATGAGTTTTTGTTTTTTGTACTTTTCTTGTGTACTTGTTTAAATACAAATTTGAAAATAATCAAGTAATATAGCAAAAAGTTAGATTTATTATCGATATCAACAGAGTTGAACATAATTCTCTTAGTCTGAACGCAGTAGAATAATTCCATGCCAAGTGTGAACCAGAGTAGTGCTAGAGTATTGTAATCTAACAGACACATCGATTGACCATAATAAGCTAAAACCTGACAGAAGTTTAGAAATGATGTTGTTATTGTGTCCTCACCACTCCCCTCACAGTCTAACAGGCACAAGTACTACAACCTCCACACCACACAGAGAATGCAGCTGGTCAAGGTGCTCTCTTTGGTGCTTCTGTAAAATGTGGTAAGGATGGGGCAGGTGGGCTCTTCTCATCATGTACAGGACTTGCTGACATTGCTATGCCCTCTTGACCAGTGATGCAGTGTTACACAGGGTGTATGAATCGTGCGTTGAACCAGGAAACCTTACCACCCACATTGACTGTGGTCTTTCAATGAGGAAGTTCAGCAACCAGTTACGCAGTGGATTGCTGAAGCCCAGTGGTCCCTGTTTGTAGATGCTGTGGAAAGCATAGGGAAAATATTCGGTAGGCAAATTGGAAGGGTTTGTATATGGGAGAGAGTCTGGAAGTGATGTGCACTTTTACCAGCCTCTCAAAGCACTTTATCATTATGGGAGTGAGTGCAATGGGCTGGTAGTCATTGAGTGATGTAATTTAGAGTTTCTTCTGGCAGTCTTGAAACAGAATGAAATTTTGGCTTGGTCCAGTGAGGTGTTGAAGATGTCCGTTACAACACAAGCCAGCCCATTGCCAAGGTATGTTTTCCGGGCCTGAAGCCTTTCGTGTGTTGACTCTCCTCAGATTCCTACACACATCAGCCATATCAAGGCAGAGTGCTTCCTCATCCTGATGGGGGAACATCTTTCTCTGCAGGAGTACTGTTTAATTCCTCGAACCTCCCAAATAAGTTACTGAGTTTGAACAGGAAGTCCAAGTTATCGTCACATGCCGGAGGATCTACCCTGTAGTTAGATAGACCTTGCCATATGTTCCTGATGCTGGTGGAGTCACGGAAAAAGTCTTGTATTCTGTGACTGTGAGCACATTTGGCTGATCTAATGGCATGGTTAAAGTTGGCTCTCGCTGCCCTCAGTGCATTGTGGTCACCAGACTTGAAGCTAAGTTCTGAGCTTTTAGCTTTATTCGTACATCCTCAGTCATCCACGGTTTCTGGTTGGCACAGGTGGTGGTGATCTTTGTGACGTTGACATCCTCCATGCATTTATTGATGTAGGCTGAAACAGACTTAGAGCGGTCGTTGTAAGTGGCAGATGCTTTGAGCATGTCCCAGTTAGTGCATTTAAAACAGTCCTGTAGAGTCTCCATAGCTCCCACCGACCACACTCTCACCTGCCTCACTGTAGGTTTTCCTCTAATCAGCAGGGGCTTATATGCAGGAATTAGCATAAGCAGTAGACATTCTATGGAGCCAAGGTGGGTATGGGGGCTGCTGTAAATGCATACTTTGTAATGACCATGTCCACCATATAAGTTTTGGAAGGAGAGTCGAGTCTTTTAGGCAGGCTCCTTTCCAATATACTAATTAGGCCCCATGATAACACAGTTTTCAGTGTAATAATTATCACCAAGAAGCACAAAGTTAACAATAAACTCGCAAGGGATGCTTACACAAGGAGAAACAGATGCTATTTGACTCGTCTAGCATTCCGCAGCCACTAAGATAATGACAATGCGTTACATGATCACGTGATCCTTTGTTTTGTTTACTCATGCACGAGGCATCCTCGTATAATGAAATATTACTCATTCTGCAGTGCAGAAAATACTCATGCGTCCCTCGTAAAGTAAGTTCCTCGTATAAAGGGACACTTGTTTGCGAGGTGCCACTGTATGTATGTAACTTTGTTTGCACTTGGACCCATTTGCACATGTAATATTAAAAATCTAAATTAAAAAATATTTTCGTATAATTGTATGTCCACCTTAATAACCGTTTAAAGTGTAAGTCATAATAATAGTAAAGACAATTTCAGTATAGTACAAAGCGCCGCCGCTATCTTTTTTGTCTTTATTCGTAATAAAATTGCTGATTTTATGGCATGAAAATAGGACATATCAAGTTCAGTTACTGGCTTCGCAAATAAATATTACAAATTTCTACTACTGTTTTTGATTACAAAGAAAAAAAATTTGTAGTGTGAAAAGCATATTTAATGCATGTTTAATGCATGTTTAAAAGCATGTTTAATGTTTTTAATGAAATGCGCCTCTGAACGTAATGTCTGTCAAGATCCATATATTAGATATCTTGGTGCTATATGATGTACATACAAGCAAATGTCTGTACTTGGTTTTAGTAAACTGGAAGGAAGGTAGTATTGGTTGTACTCAGTAAAAGAATTGTCTTAAAATTGTCTAGGTCTCCCTAGACTTTAGTGTGGAGGACCCGGCGTCTGTGATTACCAACGAGAATGTCAATTTGGACTAGCTGTTGCCAATTTCCAGGCTGAGGCACTCTGTTCTCACCCATCTTCCAAGCTGGTCCCACAAATGTTCAATGGGGTTAGGATCAGCTGCTACCAAGCTGCTAATGGTGTGATGTAAACAGTTCAAACAGCGTCCAACTGCAGAAAAACCTTTCCCGGCTTCCACAATTCCAAGAGCACACAAACTGTCATCATGAGATAATCGCGGCATGATTGATGAACAGGATTCTGACTGTGGCCTTTTTATAGCCCTTAACCTTATCTCCATCCCATTCCTTAATTTGGACACAAAACCTTTGATTCTTTCAAAAATGCTACCTCACCATAATTTGAAAAGAATCACAGGTCAAATAACATGCCATTCCACTGTTTGGGGTCCATTTAAAAAAAAAATGTCAAGAAAAACATATCACTTCATTTAACACAAAATATTTAACATTTTGTACCTGGATGTTTTCAGTGACTGTCAGTATATGTAAATGTGTGTGTATATACATATATATATGTATATACACATACATACATATATATATGTATATGTATA
>JBCNYG010000020.1:20102719-20112751 GCA_039654305.1 Porochilus rendahli
GTAAATAAATAAATTATATATGTATGTATATATATATATATATATATATATATATATATACACACACACACACACACACACACACACACACACATCTAGACCCCACTGCTAAGGCTGTTGCCTTTGTGGCCCAACCCAGTATTCAGCAGAAGAAGATAACTGACATATGCCTGATCTGTGTTTTAAGTGTAACAAGCTCCAGGGTTCACTATATCATTTTTTTTCTGGAAGTGTAAGGAAATTAAAATATCCCTGAGCTCCGTGTTAAAATAAAATATCTCATATCACATCTTGTCCTGTACCTTTATGGCGCAAGTTGTGAATTTTGGACATTTATCCAGATGACTACTGTTTGTCTGGTAAGGAGAAAAATATGGTTGACCTTTGTTTACTACAGGCCAAAGGTTGACTGCTGGTTAACTAACTTAACTTCAAGTTTGGATCTTGAGAAAGTGATCTATGTTGCTAGAAAGAGGGATTCTGAATTCTATAACATTTGGAAGATGTTTCTAGAACTGATAAACAATGGTGACATTATCGAGGCATGAAGAAAGTGAGATAATGGGAAAATGAGGAATGACACCTGTTCAGGTTCTATATTCTATATTTTATTTTATTTTATTTATTGTTTATTACCTTATTTAAGTTGTTTTTAGATAATATTTTGCACAGTAGTTAAATGACTTACTAGTGGGGATCATTTTATTTTACAGTATCTGTTTTTTTTAGTCTATTCTATTTATAAATTTTTTTTAATGCTTTGTATATATTATGTATGTATTATTGAACAGCAAGAATAGAATGGAGACTCTTGTGCATCATGAAGCAGGAAGAGTTACACATAAACATACATTCATAGGAAATGCCAAGCACTTCAGAAACATAGACCCAAGCATAGTTTTTGGTTATTATCCTTGCAAAAATTCGGTCTTCAATGATAATGCACAGGGTATCTAGATCTGGTAATAAAGAGGCACCTTTCCATCTCAATGTAGACACAATCAGTAAACTCGTGTTCGTTTTTCCCAATGGCACCCACTCAGTTTAACTCTGTATGCACCCACTTTGTTTCACATGAGAAAATTTTCACTGATTTTCACTTCATGGTCGCTTGTTGCTATGCGCTTCCTCATTGGATGCCTCTTAACACCCAGAGCATCTTTACAAAATAGAAAAAGTACATTTAACATCTCCTTTTTTCTTTAGTTGTTCATTACTATTTCTCTTTGTTTCTTGCTCTGTTTTTCTCAGGTAACCCAGTGTCAGCAGTTGTAACCTGCAATCTCTTTGTTATCCCTGCATTGAGAAAAATGCAGGGTATCCTGGACCCAAGGCCAACAATCATTAAAGCCAGGGTAGGCACTGGTATTAGAGTGCTGAGATATAATGAAGCTGGATTCACCATGAAATGATTCACAATAAATTAAACTGACTTATATAAGTAAAGGGTGACCCCTTTTATAAGTCGCACAAATGTGAGAATAATCGATAAATACCTTTCACATTTAATGAATTTACTCTCACAGTCCAAAGGCATGCACATTAGGCTAATTGCCCATAGGTGTCAGTTTGAATGTTTTTGTGTGTTTAAGGTGTACCCTGTCTTCGCCAAGAGTTGGCTGAGATAGGCTCCACCTGCCTCGTGAGCCTAGTATGATTGAATGAATAAATGAATGAATGATTGAATGGGTCGCATATTTCTATTTGCTGTAATGTTATTGGCCTGTGGCCTTTTCTCCATAGCTCTCCTGTGATGTTAAGTTGGACCCGCGTCCAGAGTACCATCGCTGTATATTGACATGGCATCACCAAGAGCCCCTTCCTTGGGCACAGAGTACAGGTAACAGTTAATCCAAATGTGTGTGCATTTTATCCTTTTTTTTGGCCTGTCTGACATACCGCTTTTCTTTTGGTTAGGAAATCAGATGAGTAGCCGGCTAATGAGCATGCGCAGTGCCAATGGGCTTCTGATGCTACCTCCTAAAACAGAGCAATACGTGGAGCTGCACAAAGGCGAGGTGGTGGATGTCATGGTCATCGGTCGGCTATGATGTCATCAAAATAAAAAACAAAATTTAAAAACCTGAAAAGATATATGTGGTGCATGTCACATATTATTCCTTTCATTATAATAAGCAGTGGCACAGTTACTTTTATATTTTTTTCTATTTGAGAAAAAAATGCTAAAGTTTAATTTATACTGGAATCCAAAGCTGATTAAAAGGTCATGGATAGACATAGTATATCAGCAAGAAAGGGAGTATGTTTATACCATGAAGTTAAAAAAGTTAACACCTGTGTTAAAATTGCAGGTTTTTGTAAACTAAATTAATTAAACCACAGCAAGATATGTCAGATCAGATTAAGAACTTTATGAATAATTTCATAGCACTATTTGCCTTTTTTTTTTAGCTTTTGGACTTTTGGGGAAAAATTGTTAGAATTTTTCTTGTTTGCCATATCATATTTATGGTGGGGAAAATATCTAACGTGGTCTTTTTATATTATTTTAGAGAAACATTAGGGTCACTCCATATGAAATCAACCAATACCCCTGACTTCAAATGGTCATACCTTTGGAACTATTTACAATTTAACTATTTAAAATTTAAGTACTTTAAATGTGTTTAAATAATCAGAAGGTCCAGGGGGGTCAGGTGGAGACCACTGGTTGAAATTCTATGGAATTACCGATCATCTTTTTCTTTTGGCTGCCCCGTTAGGAGTCACCACAATGGATCATCCTTCTACATCTTGCACTGTCCTCTGCATCCCTTTCCATCACACCAATCACTTACATGTCCTTTCTCACCACATCCATAAAATCACCTCTTTGGCCTTTCTCTTCTTCTCCTACCAGGCATTTCCATCTTCAACATTCTTCTGCTAAAAATATACTCTTTATCTCTCCTCGCTCAAGCCCACAACCATCTTCGCACAAACCCAAAAACCACACAATTTCCTCCGGGATCAATTAAGCATTCTGATTCTGATCTCAATCTGGCCTTTCTCACTTTATCTTCAAACACTCCTACCTGTGCTGTCCCTCTGACATATTCATTTCTGTCCATTGTTGTGACTCCCAGAAAAATTGTAGCATCTTCATCTCTGCCGCTTCCAGCTTCGCCTTCTGTCTTTTTATCAGCACTACAATCTCCAAACCATACAGCATAGCTGGCCTCACTACTGTCTTATAAACCTTTCCCTTCACTCTTGTGGATACCCTTCTCTCACAAATCGGTCCACACAGTTGGGTTTGTAGGTAATCTTGGGAAAAATTATCTATTCTAGAAGCGCCTTCAAAAACTTGTATTGACTTGATCACTTTTTATTAACCATATAGCTAAGCTGCTTCAATTAAAGCTCAAGACTGTGCAAGTCTGGCCATTACTAGTGGAAAACCTGCTAACTGCTTCTACTCTAAATTGTTCTTGCTTAGTTTGGAGCTGTACTTTAGATAATTGTTCCGATGTAGGAGGGCAGTGGTTTCAGTCAAGCTGTTTGTGTTTCAAAATACAGCGATACTTGTTCATGATCCCTTTAATAATGTGTGAATATCCCAGATTAAAATCAATAAAGCCCCCCAAAACCATCATCTTTATTTCACAATGTTTGACAGATGGTGTCAAGCAATTTTCCAGCACATTGTTTTCTGTATTTCATTAATGTTGTTCCTTGTGTTTCAAACACTTCAGACTTATTACAGTTTTGTCTATCCATAATACATTTTCCTTTTGAAATTTTCCTTTTTGGTTTCTCTAGTGTCTGTGTAGTATGGCCAATCTTAATGTCTTCTTTTTATTGGCGACTCCCAAATATAGTTTTTTTCTGTCTAACTAAAATGCCAGAATATTGAAGCTTTCTGTTAACTGTTGTCACTGGTGTTTTGTGGTTAACATCCAGTGAAGCTGCCAGTTGACTTCCTGTGTTACATCTGTTTCTCAGAGAAATTGTTTTGTGGTCAGACCCACTTTGAGCTCTTGCTTAAAGCGAGTTACACACGCTGTTGTGAAAATTTGTTGTGATTTAATCATATTTTAATTAAAGTGTGCACTTTTCTTTCAATGCCAAAAAAGTTTAAATTACCCCAAAAGTTTAACCAGTACTGTATGTTTGATTTGTTCCATATTTGCATGCTGGCCAGAGTTAATTGTTTCAAATACACTTTAATTCTTTATTAAGCACAAAATACAATTATTAAATTCTGTTTATTTGTATTATTTAAGTAAAATATTTCTACCAAAAGTCAACAAGCAGTCCACACTGGCACAATCATAAGAACTTTTCTAAGGCTCTGTGGCTCCAGTATACTGCAGTAGCAGACATTTTTTCCAAATGGAGAAAACTTAGTTGTGAATCTTCCCCGAAGAATATAGCAAGATAATGATCTGAAGCACATGTGCAAGTCTACCTGTGAATGGTAAAAATAAATAAATAAATAAGAGTAGCTTGGTCAAGTCCTGACTTGAACCCCATTGAGATGTAGTAACAGGACCTTAAATGAGAAGCTCAGGATATAAAACTTTCAGCATGACTAATGTAAAGCAGTTCTGCAAAGAAGAGTGGGCCTAAACTCCTCCCCAGCAAGACAGAGTTTTCAGAAGCAGTTACTTGCAGTTATTGCTGCTAAACATGGCAACTTATTATGTTGTTATAGCAGCCCCCTCCCAACTCAAGTGCACTTTTACATGGGATATATTGGTGTTGCATAACCTTTTTCATTCAATAAATGTAAAGCTAATTCAGAAATAGTGTTGTGTTTCCTTATGTTCTCTTTTTTTGTTATATTTTTGGAATTGAATGATCGGAAACATTTAGCATGACAAATATATAAAATTAGAGGAAAAGGGTGAGAGTTTGAGTCAGTTGAATAATATATTTAATTATCAACAATCATGTTTGACTGTAAAAATCTTTGATTATGAATATGGTATCACAGATGGAATGGATTCTCTTTTATGCAGGAATGCTCCCTGATTTCCTCACTGTAGATTGGGGTTGCCCAGCTATTTCCTTTACTACAACTACGATTCAAACAAAGTTGGGATGCTGTGTTAAATGTAAATAAAAGAGAATGCAATGATTCAAAAGTGAAGCCTTTTACAATTTAATTAAAAAAAATTGCCTCATTTTGAATTTACATTTACAGCATTTGGGAGGTGCTCCTTTCCTGAATGACTTTCAATTATCATTTTGATACAACTGAGCAATTGAGGGTTAAGGGCCTCGCTCAAGGGCCCAACAATAGTGCAAGTGGGGATTGAACCACTGACCTTCGGATCAGTAATCCATCGCCTTCACCACTAATCCATCACTGCCCCATGTCTGAATTTGATGGCAACATTTGTCACGTGTTTCAGTATGTCTCATGTTTTCAACTAATTTTGGAATTGGGGTTGTAAGTACTATATGCTCTACACTGTGATTATGGCACAGTTCCAAAGGCTTGGAGGGGTGGCAATGGGTAATGCCAAACAAATTTTTCTGTGACTGAAACATGCTTTAAATCAGTATTACAGAATACTTTTCTAACCATATCTCTCCAATATTATAAATTATACACAGTATCCCAGTGTTTCTCAAGGAAGTGGTTTTAAATTCTGCCCTGTTTTTCCTGAATTAATGAGATATGACAAAAAAAAAAAAAAAAGAAACGTGCATTTCCATTTTGAGGGCTTGATTAGAAGCAATCATGTCCTACTTGTTTAGTTTAATCCAGTTTTATTTTGTTTTGGGTTTGTGGCATTGGGAGATGCTCCTGTCCTTAAGTAAAATATATGGTGGTGTTGATAGTGTGTCAACTGTAGATAGACACAGAATTGAGAAATACTGTATCCAACTATCTAGTCCCACTCTTTGACGCTTATAAAGTTGGGACATATTGATTGTTTGATTTTAAAAGAAGGTTGCATCTTTTTTGAGGCCTTATTTGTATTTAACTGAAATTAACAAAATATAGTCATATGGTAATGTGGCCACTCTCTTAAAACATAATAAATGAGGACAAAACCCCTTTACCATAGCAAAACTTTTATGCAATGTCGGGAAATTTTTTTTAATTAAAGTCATTATTCATTAACTGAATATCTGGTATGATTTCATTATTAAAATAAATCTTAGGCCTCATGCAACAATTTGTCGGTATTAGTGTTTACAAATCCCTCATACTTTTTCAGTAACCCATGTTAGTATGAATGGTTCACACCATATACAGACAAATGCTTGTATGTCATACACCAGTGATTTTCAACCACTGTGCTCGTCAGGTGGTAAATTATCCAATTACTGTTGACTTTGTCAAGTGTCTTTTCTGTAGTGACTGGCAGAGTAATGTAATACTCTTCCATGTCAGAGAGTGGCAGTAGGGAGCTTAATTGCCTTAATTATGCTTAGAGACAAGAGAATTAGTGATGTACGGATAATATATAATGAAATATAAATAATGAAATAATATATCTATTTTATCCTAGGTCACTATATATTAGCAATTCTGCACCCTGATTGGCTAATCTACACCAGCTCATATGGTGACCTCAAGGTCATGATAAAAAAAAAATTAACAGATGTGGTTATGACTCAACCTAACCTTTATTTATTTATTATTTTAGTCTTTAGGTCCCAAAACCGCTTCTCTAACCATTAGTTCCACTAGCAAACCAGAAGTGCCGCCAACACTGGTATTTCCGTCTAAACTAATTCCACAATAAGCAACAGTATATATAATACAAGTATTTAATACAAGTATTTGATAGTAAGAAAAAGAAAAAAAATTACAGTGTTTTTTCCACCAAACAGAATTGTATAAGACTTCTAAAGTAACAAGCCTTCAGAAAAAGGCTTTTTTTTGCCAGAATTTGACTAAGGTAATATAAATGCTTTATTTTTATGCTATATTTTCCAGAGGGTAGAATAAAAGATATTACACTTCCTCTGATTGTCAATGACTAACAACCCACTCACTTCATGGGTTATCAGCTCATATACGATCAGAGGTCATGCAATAATTGTTAAATAATATATGTACAGTGTCTTGCCACATTTTTTCTTGTTACAACCACGACCAACACAAAGTGGCACATAATTGTAAAAGGAAAAACGTTTTCAAGGATTTTCACATTTTTTTTAACAAATACTAATCTGAAAAGTGTGGCATGCGTTTGTATTCAGCTCCCTTAACTATGATACCCCGAAATAAAATCCAGTGCAACCAACTGCCCTCAGAAGTCACCTGATAAGGAAATACAGTCCGCCTCGGTGTAATTTAATCTTAATATGAATACAGCTGTTTTGTGAAGGCATTCAAGATATGTTCGAGAACATTAGTACACAGACAGCATAATGAAGCCCAAGGAGCACACCAGACAGGTCAGGGATAAAGCTGTGGAAAAATTTATTGCAGAGTTACGTTATTAAAACAAACAAAAAAAGTTCCATGCTTTGAACATCTCTCAGAGCACTGTTCAATCCGTCATCCGGAAATGGAAAGAGTATGGCACAACCTCAGACCTACCAAGACATGGCCGTCCACCTAAACTGACAGGCCAGACAAGCACTGATCAAAAAAAGCAGCTGAGATTCAAAAATGTTTAAACTGAGAAATTTTACAATTTATACATTGCACAAAATGCATGTGAAAAATACAATATCTTGTTGGCTGCATGCTGCAAGACGAATAATCTTTGAGACTTCAAGAGTTTCTTTTATCTTAAGGTCTGCTGTAACTATCCAGAACAGACGTTCATCTTGCATGCTTCTTGCTTGCCTTTTTATATTCCTGCCAGTGCAGCAGAAAAGACTATGTAACTTAACTAAGACTAAGAAAAATAAAAGCACCATAACTTTTCTAAACAAAAATCCAAATGACAGATGCAACTTATATTCACAATCATTACATTCTTAGAGACATTCTTAGAACAATTTACACAAAGTGATGTATACTACAGAACAATTACACTCCCACCAAATTACACAAACCTTGACGTGGAATTTCTTTAAACACTATGGTTCTGTACACTTTAACTTTTCAATAAAGATTTGACATTATTTACCAGTTCACATGCAATTTCAGGCAAAACATTAACATCTTAGTCTGCCTGAAGGTATGTATAGGTCTTTTAAGTAAAACTGTCTTAGTTGTGGGTTTTCTCTTTTTGTAAAATGTGGTATCACTAACCAGCAATCTTAGCTTCTTTACTCTACCACCTGACCCTGGATAGACTTCTGTGATCTTGGCCAGCTTCCATTCATTGCGTGGTGCCAGATTATCGTGCAGGAAAATATCTCTGACCTTGTTTCTTCTGTTCTTGTGCCACTTTTGTCTTGCTTAAGTTCAAGATATTCATTTTTCCATTTTGTCCAAAATTAATTTGCCAAGAACTGAACTATTTGCCACAGAGTAAAGATTTTCTCTGACAAATCGTCCAGGTAGAGTCAGAATGATCATAGATTTCATTGTAAGAATATGGTTCGGCATTAAAGGTTCAGGTCTGGATGGATAATTTAAATTCAGTAGTAAGTCAATTCATGGTCAAGAATTAGCACTAAGAACATTTCTTATAGTTATAATTTGTCTCCCCCAGATGCCTCACATGTAGCTTGCTGCTGGAGGATTCATTGCAAACTCACGTTTTAAAATGATCACTCTTTTTTGGTTCATTGCTTTCATGTGTTCTGTGAGCTCTTTTCTTGCAGCAATAAAATTGGTTCCTTGGTCACATTTTAGTTGATGAACATTTGCCAATCATGTCAATCATGTCTACGTGTATGGCCCTTGAGCACAGACAGGTAAGTAGGAGACCATATATGTTAAGATCTGTCCTTCCAGCCTTGACATAGATAGGACCAAAGCTGTCTATGCTGATGTTGGAAAAGGGTGGACTTGTCTCTGTTCTATCTTTTGATAAATCACCCATTTTTTGTTCTTCAGTACTCCTCCTGTACCTTCTACACTCACACATTTGAAGATATGTGACGAGACTTCAATTCTGCACCCCAATATCCACCAACCATTAGCTTGCAGCTTGTTCATCATCTTTCCACGTCCTTGATGACCTACTCTTTTGTAAAAGTGCTTGATAATCAGACTTCATATGTAACTATTCTTTGCGAGTATTGCCAGGTGTTTCACACGAGGGTGCGGTGTGGTGTGACTTAAGCGTCTTCATACCCTTAGGATACCCTTTTCGTCCAAAAATAGACCCAAGTTGTACAGTTTACTGTCTTTGGTTTTAACAAGTATTTTATTTGCCTTCAAGCTCTTTATCTCACTGAAAAATGCTTTTTCTTGAACTAGCTTAATGATAGCAAGTTCTGCTTTTTTCCTTCCTTCAAGGCTTGTGCTTTCATTGCTTCTTTTCTTCTTACTTTTAAATTCGCTGATGTGTCATTTCAATCTGGTAACTGCTTTTACAACCCTACATCAATCAGAGAATTTCTGTAGGCAATTCTATAATAATCTGTCTTCCTATGCTTTAGTGTTGTGAAGTTCATGATCATCTTTCTTGACTTCTTCCACCTTGCGTTCTCTATCAGGTAGCTCCTTTGCCACAGGAACTTTGGCCCTGTGAACTAGTTTGAGATCTTGTCAGCAGTCAAATCCTGAGAGGCATGATCTGTGGGATTGTCTTTAGAGGCAACATAAACCATTTTTTAGACTTGGTACTTAATCAGATAGTAAATAAAACTTAATTAAATAGACTTAATTTTCTGTTTGTGATTGGCCACAGATATCTGAAAGATGCGTCATTGTTTATGTAGTTTAGAACAACTACAAAATCTGTCCAAAAAAACTCTTCCATATCTTGGATTTCTAGTTCATTCCAGAGCATATTACTGGTCCAAAATGCAACAACTGCCACAGAGAGTTCAAGTCTCAGAATAGTTGTGACTGTATGTATATGTATGTATGTATGTATATATATATATATATATGTGTGTGTGTGTGTGTGTGTTTGTGTGTGTGTGTATATATATATATATATATATATATGTATATAGGCATTATGTATGCATATATAGACACATATATATACA
>JBCNYG010000020.1:20112851-20130496 GCA_039654305.1 Porochilus rendahli
ACATAGTTGTTTTTCAATAATAAAACTAATCCTCAAAAATACAACTTGCCTAATAATTCTGCACTCCCTGTATATATGTGTGTGTGTGTGTGTGTGTGTATATATATGTGTATATATATATATTCCTGAGACCCAAAAAATTTATGTTGTGTGTCTTCTCATTTCTTCAGACTGCTTCTGTCCTGCAACACCCAATAACTATTAAAGTTGATCAATGTCTTAAAACAAGGGGAAGTTTGGCAAAAGAGTAATACCCATTGGTTCTCATATGAGGTTCTTAGGACATACACACAATATTGTGTGGAAAAAAGTAGGATGTCCTTCTAAGGGGACAGTGGGGTCTTTGCTTAACACCACAGTATCTGGTCATTACAGACAGTGAGAGACAGCTGTTTGAGGGCCAACCAGCATTTACAATAACTTCATTTATAAGCAGTCTTTATTAAAAAAAAAATCTCTTGACAATCCATAAATTTTATCTGTAATCTTACTTCTCTTTTCCTGTCCTCTCCTCAGGTAGAGCACTCTCTGTGATCTGGCTGTCATGGCCTCAGGATACCAAGCTTGCAGATCTTATCCCTTGTAAGCCTTGGCTGTCTCGCACATACCTTTCCATGTGAACTGCATGCCTGCACTATGACTACCTCCCACATGAATGGCCATGTAAGTGAGTCAGAAGACAGGGCATCAGGCACTAGTGAAGCCCCAGCCTTAGCTGGTCACTGGCACAGGGAAATGGCTGTAGATTGCCCAGGTGAACTGGGTGCCCGCACTTTGCCTATAAGGCGCAGCACTCAGCTGGAACGTATCCGCCAACAGCAGGAGGACCGCAAAAGAAGAGAAGAGGAGGGCCGTAACCTCCAAGAACTCGAGGTCAACTCCTCCATTCGCCTCAAGAAACTAGCACAGAACCCTAAAGTGGGCATTGACAACCCCACTTTTGAGCCCGTGGAGGGTCCTGGCATGTTACTAGGAGAGCTGCAGGGCTTTAGTGAGGCACCACGACTACTGGGTGAGTAATGACCATTGCAGTGATATGAGTGATTAGGTATCCATGTGAGGCTCTGGAAAATGTTGAGCTTCAATTTCAGAAATGCCAATTTGGGTTCTAACTGCTCCAAGGATAATATATAGATTTTATTTGTTCATTCATTTTCTAAACCACTTAATCCTAATTAGGATTGCAGGGAGGCTGGCGGCCAATTCTTTTTTTTTTTCCTCCCATGTGGAAAGATTTTGCAACTGCCTGAATGACACTGCTCCACCTTTTCCTGCAACTCTGACAGAGAGGTGCTATACTGTTAAAGACAGTGTTAGCATTGACTTAGTTATTAGGGATGTGAATCTAACAACCCGCGATTCAATTCGATTTAGATTTTTTGGCTAACGATTCAATTGTGAATCAATTCTCGATTCAAATAGATTTTTCAGATCTTTTCTTATGCCACATAAATGATATCACCATTTAGTTTAGCAAAAACCTGCTTTCACACCATGACTGGCAACGTCTGGGGGGGAAAAAACAGGAACTGGGGAGGATGTTTATTTTAATTAAATGAATACGACTTAACATGGACAGGGACACGCCACACCACTTATCAAGGTGCTGTTTTACAGTTTGTCTGAGATGGGAAACATTGAATTTATATTAATCCAGTAAACGTGGGAAGACTTAATTTACAAATCCTGCAGGGGACCAGTGAATAGGTAGTGAGATATGTGGATCCAGTGGCTGAGAGCAACAAAGAGGTATGGCTTCACTTTTAGAAAGAAATATTTTGTAACCAGAAAAAGAGCCATGAGTATTAATTTGTTCTGCCAATTTGGGGATAGAATGTGAAGGAGAGTTTTCAAAGCTTTTTCAGTGTATTGCGAAATTTTTGTTCATGATTATTTAAGGAAATTTCTCTAATACTGGTGTCGTGTCTAATGGTGGCAGAAGAGCTCCGTTACAAGAGCACCCTGCCTAGTGCTCCTTTCAATATTGAAGTAACTAGACCTGAGCCCATTAATGATTACAGCTTGAAAGGGGTACAATATCCGAATACAATTAATTAAATCCTCCCCTAGGCTGAATTTTCAGAGTGTGAAAAATAAGTAGGGCCGTTCCAGCCTGTTAAATGCCTTTTCCGCATCAAAAGAAATGACTAGAACTTTTTCAAATGTACAGGGAGGAAAGCTGAATAATGTTAAGTAGGTGTCGCGCATCGTGTGAAAAGAACCTTCCATGTATGAAACCAGGCTGGTCATTACTAATGACAGTGAGCAGAACAATTTTCAAATGCGAGGGTAGAATCTAGCTAAGAAGCATCAAATCCAAATTGAAAACAGACATAGGCCTATATGAAGAGCACTATTCATACTATATATAATTAATTGTTGGGGAGTAACTGAATACAATTCTTAATTTCGCTCAATGTTATTGGCTTACATCAATCATTCAAAAACAATAAAATGTTTTAAAGATGTTATTGTTTTATCATAGTTATGTATCTATTATCATAGATATTCTGTGGCAGGGTCCAATTTTGATTTTGATTAGCATGGGTTTTTTAGCCCCTTTTTTGGTTAATAAAGTCTCTAAAACCGCCTTGACCACTTGTATATAATTTAAAAGTTCTTCTGTTGGACATGTTATATTAAGTCTGAAGTTCGTGCAGTTCCAGCTCAAGTTTCCTTTTCTCTGTTTTACTGTTCTTTTTAAGCTTTGCAGTATAAAAGTAATTGACCTCAGTCATAAGCTTTCATAGTATCTCATAGCAGACCATGGGAAACATCAGGAGTCTTATTCTATTAAAAAACGGTCTAATTAGTGCAGCAGATAATTGCAAATATAGCAAGAATTGTGATAGTGACACATGCATGAAATTTTATACATGTACTCTTCAGATTCCACTCTTTTCAAAAATACCACTGGCCATGAAAAAATTGGAGATGGCGACCCCAAATTTTAAGATGTCCGCTCAAAAATTGGGGTTTTCCTTTACAACTCAAAATGCATTGATTTTAATCACCATAAATCAAAGTTGGTATAAAGTTGAGTATTGCAGACATTTTGATACGAAATGCAAGTCTGTATCTTATAGTGTTCTTGAGATACACCACTCTGGTACTTCTATAGACTCCAGAAAGCCAAAAATTTGTACCATTCATTGTTAGATTATGAAAATAACATTTTCATATCGCAAAATTCACCTATTTTAGCACTAAGTGTCTTTAAAACTCTTTAGCAGTCTGGGCAATAGCACACGTGGGTTGCATTTGGACAAGGTCAGAGCCTGCACTGGATCAGTGTCAATGACCTATTTCACTATGTTGGCGAGGAGAAGGTCAAATGCATGCTATTCTTTCATGCCTTTACAGGGTGTGACAGTGTGTCAGCCTTCCGCATCAAAGGCAAGAAAACTAATTAGCAGACATGGGACATATGTCCAGAGGCCTCAGCTGTATTCTCCAAACCCTATTCACCCTTCCACTAGTGGAGGATTGTGACCTAGAGATTCTGGGAAGTCATCATCTAATGTATGGCAGATCAAGCACTGCTGTTGCTGTGGATAAGGCCAGGCTTGGCATTTTTGCCAGAAAACAAAGGCCTTATGAGTCAATCCCACCAACCAGAGCAGCTCTGCTCCAACACACCAGGGGTGCTACCTACCAGGCTGGTTGTGTGTGGGCTTAGGTGACCCAGTGTCAGTCAGAGTCAGAGGACCCTGCAGACTGGGGATGGCAGAAGGTTGCAAAGGAATTGTAGGTCTTCTGGACAGCCAACTCTCTAATAGCCCCAGAGTTGCCAACAGCTCACCAAATGTGGTTGTATATGTATGTTTCTTTTTGTTTAATAGTTTTATTTCAGTTTTTGTAACTCATCATTTTATTCCGCAGCTTTTACTATACAGTCTGTCATTAGATTCTAATATACACCATTACCCATGCACTCAGTGCACATATAAACTCCCCCTTCACCTCCTCCTGTGCTAAGTTCCTAAACAAACACTAAGGGTCTTTATTCAGGAGAAATATCATAAGTTAGAGGTCATTTTGTATAGTTTTCATATGTCATAAATTGTTTTAATAGTGCCATAACAAATCTTTGCTTTGATTTAATTGTTTTTTGAATTTATCACAAATCAGTTATTTGACATTTATCCAGTGGTTTTTAATCAACACCATGTGGAAGGCCAGTGTAGTCTCTTTATTTATTTAAGTTTTAATAACAAAAAAGAATGTTTGTTGAAGGCCGTGTACTCATGATGACCTGTCTGTGCGTGTGTGTGTGTGGGGGGCAGACCTAGAGGAGTTGCTGATGTCTCTGAAGCAGGTACAGTACTATCTGGGTGATGCTCAGAGTCAGGAGGATGTGGAGCTAGTGCTGCATCTCGTACAGAAGCCTGACTTCCAGAAGGCCTTCAATATCCACAATGCTGTTACCCGACACATGAATCGGCCAAGTCCTCCCTTTCCCCTCACAGACCATGCACAAAGCCTTTTGCATGAGGTCAGATACAGTTCATTTCCATATTATTGTTATTGTTATTATTACTATACTAATTGTATTAAATTTCATTATTATATATTTCTTCTAATTAATAAATGGGTAGCACATGATTAAATAAAAACCGATCTAATACTGAAATATGTCTGATATGTAGTAATAATGACATATAAGGAAAATCTGTGTCTGTGTGTAGTGTTTAGTAAGCATGTAGATGACTTCGAAAAATAGTAGGCCTCCTGATGAAACAAGTTATCTCAATTGATCTTTGTAGTGCTGAACCTATTTTAATATATTTGATTTTTTTTTTTTTTTTTTTTTTAGGTCCAGGCCATACTGTATAACAGCTCACAGAAGGAGGGTCTTGAACTATGTACTTTGCTCAGAAGTCCTCACATACTGGTCAGTGTCACTCAAACCCAACATATGCTTCCCCTGCTGCTTCATTTGTGGTGAATTGTGTTTCAGATATTATTGGGTTCTAAAGTCGAAACCCTTATAATTTGTTTAGTTCCCACCATAGAGCTATAAAAATAGATTCCAACCGTCTGTCCATACAACTTATGTAATGTCATAATTTTGGAAGAAAATTACGTAGGGTCACCAAAGTTGGTGGATGGGTTTGTAAACAAGTCACCTTGACCTTGTGACTTGTATGCAGTAACAACATAAAAACCAAAAACAGACAGAAAAATCATTATACAGTATAGGGGTGAAATACATTGAGAGCTAAATAAACAGAATTATGTTTTTTTTAAATACAAAATGCTCTTGTCATGATAGTGGAATCATTTACATTCGTATAGGCTAGAAATTATATAGGTTCCCATATTTTTTAGTTATTATTTTTGCAGTCCAGGAGACAGGTCAAAAAGTCCAGCGGTATATATTACCAATGTAAGACCTAATATGCCTTTCATATACTGTGTGATCCTCCATGCTCAAACAGTATTAATTGTAACCAGGTTGCTGCAAAGCTTTCTAATACCTTTTAGTTTATCAATAAAAAGTAGTTTTTTTTAAGGACAGTTGGACAGAGACTTCTCGATAAAAAGCCAGATTGAGGAAGCGTCATCTTTAATCCAATCAGCTATGTGTCTTAGATGGGCACTCAGTTGATATTTCTAAATACATGGGAGATCCAGCCCACCCATAGCACTTGCTAAATGCAATAGTGACAGCATCCCCATGACCCTAATTAGGATTAAGCGGTTCAGAAGATGGATAGATGGATGTTCCATATCTCCAGATCTTGTTTAATTTGATCAAATAGTGGTTTAAAATTGGCTTGAAACAAAAGTGGTGACAAAGGGCAGCCCTGTCTGAAACCCCTCTAAACCATAACATTTGTGGGCATAAGTCCATTGGTTATCTGCATCTAGGGAAGTCACAAGACCGTCATGTTATATGGGTCTAAATAAAGCCAGTTTGATCCTCATTCACTATAATTGATAGAAGGCCTTCTAAGAGTTTTGCTAGAACTTTGGCAAGAATTATTTAAGTCTACATTCAACAGCAAGATCGACCTATATGAGGCACATTCCCTAGGGCATTTCACTCTTTAAGAATTAGAGAAATATCGGCTTCTCTTAATGATTGTGGGAGAGCACCACATTCAAAGGAGAGGTTAAACATATTTATCATAGGCTCTAATAAAAAACTTTGAAATTTATTGTAGAAGTTGAATGGCTTCACGCAATTCAGCCGATAACAACGGGGCATTTAATTTAGATTTCTGATCTTCTGGTTATAATTGGGAGATCAAGTCTGAAGAAGAAAGCTTCCATTAATGTTTTGACATTGCTAGCTTGTTGCAACTGATAATTTTCTATAAAAATAAATTTATAATCAGAAGAGCAAATCCCTGTTCTCTTTAAAATTGACTTGATAACTTGAGTGGCCATTCGCTTTTTTGTTAAATTGGCTAAACATCTTTCTGGTCTGTCCTTATGTTCAAATAATCTTTATTTTGCATACCCTAGTTTTTCCCCCCTGCCTCCTTTGTAAGCATGAAGTCTAATGTGGAGGGAATAGCAGTAATTTCCTTCAAGTGTGTTTCTTTCAACATAGTGATGTCAGTCTTTTCCTTTTTAGAGATAGCAGTATTTTTTTCCTTTTGATGGGTGAATGGTTTTCATTAATATTCCAAGTACACAGTCTCCATGTGGCAGTGAGCGGGTATTCGCTAGGTGTAAAGATGGGAGCGTAGTGCATGATCCTTACTTTCTCAGCTTGACGAGTGATCCTGCGCGCTTTCTGTGTTAGAGTCTCCAGCAAAAACCATAGCAAGCTGCTGCACCTTCAACCAAAATCAAAACATTCCAGTTCGGAGAAAACTGGTAAGAAAGTTCCAGGATATGACTGACCAATGCTTAGGAGTTCCTCTCTGGATTAAGTAACCAGAGAAGAGCATCAAAAGGTTAGGGAAAAAAACCCACAAAAACAGACGTAAAGACAGGAAAGAGTGGTGTGGGAAAATTTCTGAAGGTTGGAAACAAGTTGTGCAGCTGCATTCTGGATCATTTGCAGAGGTCGAATTGCACTCAAAGGTAGACCTGCATGGAGTGAGATGCAGTAGTCTAGTATTGAGATGACAAGGGACTGAACAAGTATCTGAGTGGCCTCAGTGGAAAGAAATGGGCAAATTCTACAGATGTAGGGGAGAAGAAATCAACATGATCAAGAAAGATTAGTGATATAAGAAGAGAAGGGCAGGCTACTGTCCATGGTTACTCCAAGGCTTCATGCAGTAACTGTAGTGGACATCGCAGAGCTATCCAAGGCGATTGCAAGATATTGATGTGGGGGATGAGTCAGCAGGGATGAACAGCAAATCTTGATGGCATTAAGCTTCATCTGGTGAATTGCCATCCATGAGGAGATACTTGCCAGGCGTGCAGAGATCTGAGCAGAAACATCAGTGTCTGAGGGAGGAAAAGAGAGAACAAGCTGAGTGTCATCCTCACATGGGATCTCATTCCTCTGCTATATGACATGACCGAGGAACCCGGTATAAAGAGAGAACAGAAGTGGACCAAGAACCGAGCAATGGGGAACTCCAATGGAATGTCATCCCCTCCATGTAACCTGATATGAGTGACCTTCCAGGTAGAAAGCAAACCATTGCCATGCTGAAACACAAATTTCTACTTGAGGATGGACAAGAGTCCTGTGCTGAACGGTGTCTCATGCTTCTGAAAGGTCAAGGAGGATGAGGACTTATGACATCTTGGCTGATCTTGTAGAATGTAGCTTCTCTGTGATAGGGTTTAATATGACATTGGCCCACCTTTTGCAGCTATAATAGTTTAAACTCTTCTGGGCAGGCTTTTTACCAGGTTTAGGGTGTGGGTTTATGGGAATTTTTGACCGTTCTTTCAGAAGCGCATATGTGAGGTTATACACTGATATTGAATGAGATGGCCTGGCTCACACTCTCCACCCTAATTCATCTCAAATGTGTTCTATCCGGTTGAGGTGAGGATTCTGTGCAGGTCAGTCAAGTTCTGCCACACCAAACTTGCTCATCCATGTCTTTATGGACTTGCATTGCAAAACCCAGACTCGTCCGTCAGATTGCTGGATGGAGAAGTGTGATCTGTCACTCCAGAGAATGCGTCTCCACTGCTCTACAGTCCAGTGACGGCCTACTTTACGCTTTACATTGCATTTGGTGATATATGGCTTGGATGCAGTAGCTCGGCCAAGAAAACTCGTTCTATAAAGCTCTCTATGCACCGTTCTTGAGCTAATCTGAAGGCCTCGTGAAGTTTGGGGGTCTATAGCGATTGACTCTGCTGAAAGTTGGCAACCTTTGCACACTAAGCATCCGCTGATCCCACTGTGTCTTTTTACGTGGCCTACCACTTCGTGGCTGAGTTGCTGTCGTTCTCAGCGCGCTCCACTTTCTTACATCACTGACAGTTGACTGTAGAAATTTTAGTAGCAAGGAAATTTCATGACTGACCTTGTTGCACAGGTGACTAAATACTTTTGGTGGCAATATAGTGTGTGTGTATATATATATGTATGTGTGTATATATATATACGCACACAGTATGTGTGTGTGTGTGTGTATATATATATGTATATATATGTATGTGTGTATATATGTATGTATATATATATATATGTGTGTGTATGTGTGTGTGTGTGAGTGTGTATATGTATATATATAAGTGTGTGTCTGTGTATGTGGCCCTGCAAGCGGAAGCATCTGGACCTTTGTGGTTTGTTTTTGAACATGTAAATATTTTGTCATGCATATGGGAATCATCTTTTTGTGAACATTTTTTTTTCTGTTTCTGTAGGCACTCATGCTGGCTCATGACAGTCTGGCTGAGCAGGAGATGCAGCCAGAGACTTTGGGTTCTCTTGATAACCCATGTGAAGCCCTCACACAGTGGGGAGGTGAAACTGTTAAGATCGTACGCATAGAGAAGGCCAAAGACATTCCACTGGTACGAATACTATTATAGTGTGCTTGAAGAATTCTCTTTGTGTTAATCGCAGTTATAATTTAATACCATGTCTGCAGGGAGCCACGGTGAGAAATGATATGGATAGTGTGATTATTAGTCGGATTGTGAAAGGAGGGGCAGCAGAGCACAGTGGACTGCTCCATGAAGGCGATGAAATTTTGGAGATCAATGGAGTTGAGATTCGTGGCAAAGATGTCAATGAAGTGTTTGACATTCTGGTGAGAGGAGAAAGATCCTGGTATTGAAGAACAACGTATAAATGACATTCTAATACTGACAATATAGACTTAGCAAAATGTTATCAGATGTTAAAAAATAATTATTGCCCTTGAAATTTCAAATAATTAAATTGTGTATATTCAGGCAGAGATGCATGGGACGTTGACTTTTATTCTGATTCCGAGCCTTCATAGTAAAACAACTCCCCTTAAAGAGACTGTGGTGAGTTCTACACAGTACACCTTGATCTGTATAAAAGCTATTTGAAAGCATTACATATTGGATTTCTCAATGTTTGTTTTACCTTCCCCAGGTGCATGTGAAAGCACATTTTGACTATGACCCTTCTGATGACCCGTATATACCATGCCGGGAGTTGGGTCTATGCTTTCAGAAAGGAGACATTTTACACATCATAAGCCAGGATGACCCTAACTGGTGGCAGGCATACAGAGACGGCGATGAAGAAAACCAGCCTCTTGCTGGGCTGGTGCCAGGTAGCACGTAGTACTGTTTAGTTTTTTAGAGAAGACAAAGATTTAGAGGATGCTGAGGCCAAAACTGTGGGCCATAGTACAGTATTCCACTGCTTTATAAAAAATAAAATATAAATGGATGAGTACAGTGTATACTCCATAACAGAAGACAAGGCTTTGAACCTAAACAGTACTGGCTGCCAGAGTGCAGCATGTCACCAGTAGTATTCTCTGCTCGTTCATTTGATTCCATTTTATTTCTGGACCACTTTTAACCATAGACATTTTCACAAAGCGTCTATACAAATCCGAATGATGCAGATTAAAGCCTTGAAAGTAACCAGACGCAAAGGATCCCATCGACTTCTGAGTTGTAGCTAATTATGGATTTAGTTCATTTGTACTTTTTCAACTGTATTTTAAGGATAAAAGGTAACAGATGTATTAGTGTTTTTAGTTTATTATAAGTTATAATTTATTAATTTATTAATAAATATTTTGGGGAGAGTAAAGGGGAGGGTGTCTGCCGATATTGAGGGCTCCTAAGTCCCTGATTCCATTTAAAGTTATACGTACAACACACAGGATGCAAAAACTAAGTCTTTGTTTACAAACTAACTGAAACGTGCAAAATTAAAATGTTTTACATCACACAGGTAAGGCCTTTCAGCAGCAAAGAGAAGCCATGAAACAAACAATAGAAGAAGTTAAGGAGCCTGAAAAATCAGGTAATGCTTGTCATACTAATGTTATTAAACAGTTTTCTTCTAATTTGTTTAAATGTTGAAATAATTTGCCAAATCATATTTCAACGTACATAATATAATTTTTGATAGGGAAGTTGTGGTGTGCAAAAAAGAACAAGAAAAAGCGGAAGAAACTGCTGTATAATGCGAACAAGACAGATGGTGAGTCAGTTGTTGCTTTTACTCTCATTACTGTGACTCTTTAAGAGATTGTAAATGCAAGATGTGCCTTTTCCTTTTCAACAATTGCATGTTGTGTTATAAAGATGAGCTGGATGTCGCTTATCAATTTAGTGGCATCCACTGGCACATAATTGTTTTAGAATGTAGTGCATGGAAACTTAAACCTCCCAAAAAACAAATTAAACCGTTATTTTTGATATTTAATTAATGTAATAAATATGTGTATTATGTTTGTATAATTAATATCTATTATTTTCACATATTTTAACCAAATCCAACTTCATTAGGTGACTTGTAGTTTAAAGCTTACCCTAGCCAGCAGGCTATTCTGTTAAGTCTACACTTGATGCATAGAAAGCAACAACATTTGAAGCATTTTAAGACTTATTACCCATATATACACAGTAGCGTGCAGTGAAGATTATACATGTATAATGTGTATGTATGTGTGTGTGTGTGTGTGTTAAGCCAAAAAGAAGAGTTTATAGCTGCTAAAACATAAAGCTACAACTTGCTTGGCTCACAGCATCAACTGTAATTATACAAGATTAAAAAGAACACAATGACTATTATAGTTTAAAATGATAGACTAAAATAATACCATCAGTATGAAAATTTCATGAAATGTTTGTTAATGGTTAATGATCATTATGTCTATCAGACTACGACAATGAGGAGATTCTCACTTATGAAGAGATGGCACTGTACCACCAGCCAGCCAATCGCAAGCGCCCCATTGCTCTGATTGGTCCTCCAAACTGTGGGCAGAATGAGCTGAGACAAAGATTACTGTCTGGTGATCCTGAGCGGTTTGGAGGTGCTGTTCCTCGTAAGTATTGGGTGTTGGCTAAGTAGAGACTTGCAGACGAGTGTTTGTTTTAATGAGCTGCATGATATTTGAATCTCACCATGGGGATGAATAACATTTTTTTATATACGTATTTATTTGCAATGCAAATACAAAGTGTGTATAACTTATTTTTAAATGGTTTTTTTTAATTACAACCAGTAACCTGCTCCTGTCCCATGAGTAAATTGCTCACCCACAAATATCATCTGCTTGTTTGCAATCATGTGATTATTTTGCTCGTGGTACATTGGGCATGTCATGTTAAAATTAACTGACTTTGCCTCTGTTTAGAAAACAGTGCATTGTTTGCAGATCACCAAGACTGGCCACCTGCAAAACTGTCAGCACTATTATAGAATTTCACCCACACACTGTTTTGCCCCATTTAGTAAATCTGCCCCTTTGTGTGCTTTCTAAATCATATGTGCATCATTCATTTTATCAGCAGATGCTCTATTATTGCTCTATTATTCTAAGCAAAAGACTTGTTTTCCCATCAGACACCACACGGAACCGGAGGGATGGTGAAGTAAATGGGCGTGACTACCACTTTGTTTCACGCCAGGCCTTTGAGCTGGATGCTGCCGCAGGGAAGTTCATTGAGTCAGGGGAGTTTGAGAAGAACCTCTATGGTACCAGCACAGATTCTGTGCGGCAGCTTATCAGTAGTGGCAAGATTTGCCTCCTGTGTCTGCACACTCAGGTAAGAGAGAGTTATGGTGTGATGGAGTGCTGCAGTGTCTCTTAAGATCATTCAGTGACCGTTGCCTATTTTTGTTTTTATTCCATAGTCTTTGAAGGTATTACGCAACTCTGACCTCAAGCCCTATATTATCTTCGTTGCACCACCCTCCCAGGAACGACTGCGTGCCCTCTTAGCAAAAGATAACAAGAACCCAAAGGTAACCAAAGACCAATTTTTTTTAGTTAAAGAAACTACCTGGCATATTAATGCCTTGCTGAGGCAGCGTTCCCACAAAAATGATTTTCGTTACAGTAGAGTACTATTTGTTTAATTTCCACTTCCTAATGACATCGTCAACCTGTTCGTGATGCATTCTGCTCAACTGTAGTGACTCTTGACACTACTGCAAAGTAATGCGATTTATTATTATTACTTTTAAATGTAGCACATTCTTAATTCATACATATGGTGTGGTGTCTTAACAGTGTCTTACTCATTTTGTGCTGTTTCATACTGGCTCCAAGAACTACGTCAAAACACGACTTAATTACATTGCTGATATGATGTTTGTAAGAAAGCATTATGAACTGCTGTGATGGCAACAAGATGCCAAGAATGCAGTTTTATCACATGACAGATGTTTGTAGTGAAAGACACATCAAAGTTCACATGCAGAAAAGTATGCACACAGCTCACCTGAGCATTCTCTCTCAGGGTTAAATAATAAACTATAAAAGTGTCATCTTAAGTTTACTTTTCATAAACTACTAAATCTCTAAAAAGGGTTCAAAGACGTAATGCAGCTCAGGGGATGTCCCAAATATGAATACTGCCCTCATTGTTCTGTCTCTGGGAACATTTTTCAAAATCTTCCTCACCTTTGATGTAATTGTTTTTTTTTTATCATATTACATATATTATATTATACTTTATGATCGAACATGGTACTTTTTGAGAGAGAGGAAGGATAAAACAGCCAACTTGCTACTACAACATCTGAAATCATACGAAGATGATATTGATGTACTACACTCTTAATAAATTTGTGACCAAAAATAGATAAAGAAGTAAATAAATAAATAAATAAAATTGTGATAGATCTTGATGTCTGGACAACTGTCCAATCACTGCCATAACACATTGTTACAGCATTCGAATAATATCTTGCCTGGTCATAAACAACACCACAAGTAATTTCACTTATTTTATGAAACACCTTTTCACCACGAATTTCAGCTCCTATATACTACACAGGAATCGCATTCAGGGATATTTATGGGAAAGAAATCAGTTTTAAAAGAGAATCACTTTTTTAATTTAAAAAAACAGTGATGTTTAGCATATATTATTATGTAAATTCTACAAATTATCAGTGAAAATCCTATATTTATTGGCGTCTCATAAATTTCCTGCCATAAATTTTCTTCCCATAAATTTTTGACAGATAACGTCTTCCAAAATATAGGAATACTTCTCCATATCATACAAAGACCTTTGTTTTATTGTTCATACCAAATATTTTCAACTTATCCAATGTCAGTGATAGATAATTAACCTCATGGAAAAATGAAAATAATTAATTGATATCTTTCCAGCAATCAGACACAAGAAAATATTTTGAATGAAGTTCAAATAAAAAAAGTATATTAAAAAGTTGCTGTTGAAGTTCCCGTGTAGTGTATATACTAAAATTGTGAAGGAGCATGTAAGTGTACGAATAAACCACTTTTTGCTTTTCTTGTGTTTAGTATATAGGTAAACTTTGAGGTTTAAAAGATAGTGTATTAGCACGTACATTGTAAATTGTGATGAAGCATTTGATCATCATGCTTGGCTTATAAAAATGCTCTTTTTCTGGGACTATTCCGTAATATCCACCTCATCTCACACAAATAATTATTTATATTCACATTTAAATAAAAATCTTTAGTCTTATGTGAATATTTTTTTTCCTTTTCTTCTGTATGAAGCCTGAAGAGCTGAGGGATATCATTGAGAAAGCAAGGGAAATGGAGCAGAATTTTGGCCACTTGTTTGATGCTGCAATTGTGAACACTGACCAGGACAAGGCTTACCAGGAGCTGTTGCGCCTCATCAACAAACTGGACACAGAGCCTCAGTGGGTTCCTTCATCTTGGCTGCGCTGAGACCGCCCTTCATAGACACACAAAATAAGATAACCATGCTGCGCATGGGCTTTTTGGCGTTTAGTGGATTGTGTGACTGGATAATTGATTATCTGCTATATTATACTGTGTATTTACATTTAACTACTATCTGAACTGTTTCAGCTCTGTTGACTTATTACAGTTTACCAGCCTCATGGTAGCTGCAATAAAATCTTAGTGCTTCTATGTAGCATAATTACAATTAACACTGATATTTATAATTTGAAAATTTTGGTTTATATACAGTGTCAGTGGTGTCATTTTATTAGAACAGCTCTTCTGTACCGAATGGCACAGTGGTCCAGTGATCAGTGCTGTCACCTCCTGGCAAGCAACTTCTAGGTTTGAGCCTTTCTGTATGGACTTTGCATGTTTTCCCTGTGCTCACTTTGGACTATGGGAGGAGACATGTATCTTGAGAAAACCAAAGTACAGCAGACAGGTCAACTGGATGCTTTAAATATCTAAATGAATGGTTGTTTGCGTAATTGTGTATGATTGGATGTTTTGTGTCAGTGTTAGACCTGCAATAGCCTGGTGACCCTTTCTGGGTGTATCACGCCTCTTGGTTAGTTGGGATTAGCTCCAAGGTACAGTTGGGATTAGCTGTTTAACGTCCCCGCATTCCTGAAAGATTATGAAGAGATGTAGATGATGGAATGATTCCTAGAAAGTGTCAAGGAGTGTAATTTTAGAGCTATTGTGTATGTGGAGACTCTGTGTGGCTTGGGGTTGCAATTAAATATTTTTACAGACCAGGCCTCTCAGCAGGCCTTCAATCTCTGGCTTAGTTTTTCACTTAGAAAAATGATCAGCAACTGAATCAAGAAATGACTATAAACTACTTATTTCCACAAGAAAACTGAGATTTATGTGAATTTCTCTATCTCGGCTGCATGTTGCATTTGTCCAGTGTCTGCTTTCTGATTTTGTTTTGGCATTGTCACCTGGATTATATATTGGTTTATATTGATTTACCAGTTAGAAATCTGTTATGGAATTGTGAGGGAAATTTTCATTATTGTGCTTAAATTTTAATTGCCTGGTGCTGCAATTTTTTCAAGGGGAAAAAAAGGTTATTTTCTCTCTAGATGTTTTGTTCTGCATTATAAGGTTTTCAGGTGGTGCACCGTTGACTCTAGTGGATCTACTGGATATATTGTTTTAATCCCACAAGGGAGATTTGCCTCTGCATTTAACCCATCCAAAGTGAAAACACACATGAACACATACACAAGCAGTAGGCAGCCACATTGCAGTACCCAGAGAGGAGTTGGGGGTTAGGTGCCTTGCCCAATGGCACCTCAGCCGTGAAGGTGGGGGGAAGGTGGGGGGTTGGGTGCTGCTCGCTCCACCCAACGCCACACATTGTTCAGAAATCGAACTAGCAGCCTTTCTGTCCCAAGCTTTTTTTTCCTCATCAGGCCACGGCTACCCCACAGCTGTTGATTGATATTAGCCAACTAAACAGTTTGTGTAAAGAGCAAACAACTAATCTATCCTAGTTTGTTTTATTCTTGTGTGTCTGTTACAGTATTCACATGCACTTACAGCATTTAGAAGTAAGACCAGTATTGTACACAGTATTTCAGAGCAATACGGTTCACCCACTAAACGTGACACCAACCTTGGATTAGATTTTTTGAATTAATTTATAGTTATGTTTATGGGTTTTTCTGTTTTAACACATGAGAACAAAAGCTGAGCTATTTAAATTTATGGACTCGCTCCTGAAGGTTGGCCGATAAAACAGGAATTAATTTACAAAGCTCAAATAACATGTGTAGAAACTCCTGTATCTGTTTTTGTCACATGTACGTCTGTATAGAGTTTACATCTTGTGTAGACTAAACAGAATTTTAGTAGCAGAATATTGATTGTTTTATATTTCAATCTATTAATAGGATCTATTTTCACTGAAATATAGCAAGTAGCCAGCAAGTGTTAGCTTGTTGTACAGACACTGGAATATTTAGTGAACTGTTTTTATATTTCAAAATCATCCTATATATTTACATTTACAAAGTAATTCACACAATGTAACCATTTTGTTTTCTTTGGTCAGTCCTGTTCACCCTCCTGCTGGCAGTTCAATATTATCAACCTAGTTGAGATATGTACATGGTAATTAACTGGAAGCAGAATGAAATAAAGTAAAATATCTTTGTCTGAACAACTGAATATGGATGTATTGTATGTGAATAATTAAACTCATGATTGATCGCATGTGGTGTTTCGTGAAAGATTTTTACAGGATTCACATCATATTTGAATAAAGAGAAGTTCTGGTATACTTTCATGTCCATTTATGTATCCCACACCAAGACCTTCACAAAGTAATCGTTATTATAGACCATACACCCCATCCCAAATGTTCCTGTTTTCCTGCAATTTTTTGTTTAGTACTCATGACCGATTCCCTCTCATCTATCACAGGACACCTACTAACCATGACGCACAAAGCTTATGCATGATTCCAGATATCGGCATCTTTTAAAAATGCTTACTCATATAGGGGTCTCTGGGGTGGTGTTTCATGAGGAGAAAACTATTTGCATGCATGAGGTCTTAGACACACATGATTGGTTAGTGTCTTTGTAACTGGTGATATGCTCCCTTCCTGAAAGTGGGCGCCAGGAACACAAGTATCCTTTTTTTTCGATTTGCATTTGTACGTACTAGACCACATATGCAATACATTGCCAAAATTGTCGGAAATCTCTTGGAATGCTGAAGCACTCAGAATTCCTTTCACTGGAAACAGCTCCTGAAATGCAACCCCACACCATAATCTCCCTGCATCAAACTTTACACTTCATCCAATGCAGCCTTTGATCATTCCCTATTGCTTCTACTTAATAATCCCACTGACAGTTGACTGAGGAATTTTTAGCATCGAGGACTGAACTTGTACAGGTGGCACCCTATGATGGTATCATGCTGGAGTTCACAGAGCGACCCATTCACAAATGTTTGTATCAAGCAGTCTGCATGCCTATGTGCTTGAATTTATAAACCTCTGGCCATAGAAGTGATTGGAACACCTGAATTCAATTATATGGATGGGTGAGTGAGTACTTTTGGCTATATAGTGTGTGTATATATTGGAAAACAACCCAGCAGCAGGACCGCTACCTCTGCCTTTGTGCAGGGAGGAACAGGAGGAGCACTGCCAGAGCCCTGCAAAATGACCTCCAGCAGGCCCAAATGTGCATGTGTCTGCTCAAACAGACAGACAGACTCCAAGAAAGTGGTATGCGGCCCGGTGTCCACAGGTGGGGGTTGTGCTTACAGCCCAACACCGTGCAGGACGTTTGGCATTTGCCAGAGAACACCAAGATTAGC
>JBCNYG010000020.1:20130596-20143096 GCA_039654305.1 Porochilus rendahli
AGCAGAGAAAGTTGTGCAAAAGAAAAACTGTCATGAGGTAGATGAAGTATGATATACATTATGTGTGACTACAGATATAATAATAATAATAATACAGGTAGAAATGGTACATTGATAATGTAATATCAATGCGCTGTCATTAAATGTAGCTGTACAGTCCGCTGTTAACTATTAAGGAGTCTGATGGCTGAGGGAAAGAAAGAGTTTCTGAGCCTGCTAGTCCTGCATTTCACACTCCTGTACCTCCGGCCTGAGGGGAGGAGAGTGAACAGTCCATGTTGGGGGTGTGTGGAGTCTTTGATAATGGAGGCAGCTCTCCTGTGGACTTTGTGCTGGTATATGCTGTGCAGAGAGGGAAGGGGAGTCCTGGTGATCTTAGACGCGGTCTTCACTACTCTCTGCAGGCGTTTGCGGTCCGTGGCAGTAGAGTTACCATACCACACGGTAATACAGCTGGTCAGGATGGACTCAACAATGCAGCTGTAGAAGTTGGTGAGGATCTTTGGTGACATGCCGAACTTCCTCAGCCTCCTCAAGAAATACAGCCGCTGCTGAGCCTTCTCAGTAAACGTAAAGAACTCCTTTACGTTTGCTAGATAAAGAGCTATAGTAATCTTGCCCAACCCAATCTCTTTAAAATGTTTTATCCTCGTCATCCTGTAGCTGTGTTTCTTGAGTAAATGCTGTTATGTTTTCATATATAAAAGTACCTTTTTTCTTTTCATAGGGTTTCCACATCCTTTACTTTTCCAAGACACTACCTTAACATAAGTACTATTTTCCGTTCATAATATAAATAGATATAAAATTTAGTGAACAAGGCATAAAAGCCTTCTCATTCTGTTTGGTTCGCGTAACCCAGTAACATATTTAAAAGCTTTTGTGCCATTTGTGAACATTATTAGAATGTCTGTAACTTTTAAATGAACAAGTTTGAACACACTGGTCAACAAAATCTTTTTCTCCATAGTAGAGGGGAAAACATTAACACACATCAGCAGCCAGCTGAAGACTTTCTTCTCGTCAAATCCAAAAAAAAAAAAGAAAACGTGCAAAAAAAAAAAAAAATTTATACAATAAAATCAACTTGGGTCAGTGTAATGTCCATGTTGCCCACTCGGCTATAACCCAGACAGCTACACGGGATTATCCAGCCCCATACCTGTCATACCTGTCATACCTGTCATACCATGCCATTGTCTCCTTGTTCTCCCACGTTTCAGTTTATTCTCCATCAGTGATTTGTTGCTCTCTGAACTTGACAAACTTTCTGTTTCTCGGAGCTTCACTGTCTTGTCATGCAGTAGACGTTTCGACGTTTTACAAGTTTTCCTCCTCTCAGCCAACTCCTTCATCATGTCTGGGAACAGGGAGATGTTACATCCATTCCACACTGCACCTCCTTTCTCCTTCGTGGCTTTTAAGACTTTTATCTCTCGCAGTAAAAGCAGAAATTTTATCATTATCAGTGTTGGAGGCTGATCCTTATCTGGACGGGATCCAGGAGAGCGGTGTGCTCTTTCAATTTTAAGCTCGTTGTCAATATGCATGTGAGGCCCTCTGACAGTATCTTTTCAGTGCACGCAATGAGGTCATCGCCTTCACTGCACTGTTTCAAAACTAGCAGTCTGATACTTTCGCGGCAGCGTCTGTTTTCCAAATCTTCCACACGACTCCATAAAGTGGTTGCTATGCAGCTCGCAACCGTTGACCAGTTACTGAGTGGTGTCCTCAAGGTCGGATATTCGGCTTTCCACCACTGTTAGCCGTATTTACATGGCGTTCACTGCATTTTTTTAATTCTTCTGTAGTTTCCCTAAATTATTGACACATCGTGCGCTACTGTTTTGAGCTCCGAGCTTATTATACTGACTTCAGTAAGGATGTTTACCAAATTAGCATCCTGTGTAGAGTCCCTTTTCTGGCTAACATCACCAGAGTCCACAGCAGGTGCAATCTTTCCTCTTGTGGGCTTGAAATATTTCGAGGATGAAGACGTTCTTGTGAATTAATGGGTCCTAACAGTTGAAGGGATGAACACTTGACAGAGAAATATTTGAAGGAGTGCAGAGGATAAAAGTCAGGACTTCTCCTGTCATTTTTTTCCTTTGTTTTTGTTGTTCAAGTTAATTTTTATCATGGAGTGCATTTGCTACAATAGAGATACTCTTATTTCTTTAGGGTGTACAATGTACTCACAATTTGACGTTTTGTCAAAGTTATTATTTTATTATTTACATTTACAGCGTTTGGCAGGCCCTCTTATCCAGAGTCTGGATCAATGCTTTTTTTTATACAATTGGGTAATTGAGGGTTATGGGCCTTTCTCAAGGGCCCAACAGTGGTGATAGTGGGGATCAGTAACCCATCACCTTTAACCACTGTCATATTTGATAGCAAGGACCTGTGTTCATTGGTCAAACAGAACCGATCTATAGAAACCAACTTTTCATTATATTTCCACCTTGTATTAATGTGCAAGTACAAATTGAGCTAAAATAAGAAAAACTAACTAGCGAGGATATCAAAAATTGCTCTGGGCTAGATAATGTCCACCGAAAAGTCACATGATCAATAGCTATTTATATATTGGCCCCATGAATCGATCCCATTATCCAATACCCACTCCAGCAATGGAGTCAGCATAAAATCAGTCACTTTTGTTTACTTTGTTTGAGTTCTGTATTTATTTCTCAAACAGAAACATATTGTGGCAGCAATGTAATAAAGAGAAATTGATCTAAACATTCCTTTTTTGCTCCGCTTCACCTTTTGAACATGTGAATTTAATCTGTGTATTATAGAACATTGGGCCTTTAAAGGTCCAGTCTTATATAAGATATCTAAGGTTAGTTAATATTTCATGGATGATTAAATTACTTTGACTGTTAAGAGTTGTACCCTGCATTTCTACATGCATCCAAAATAATACTAAAAAGTTTAATATGTATAATGTATACATTGTACCACACCCATTATTTAGCTTCTAATTTTTATAGATGCTTGAGTAGATTTAAATATGCTATATATTTATACATGATATAGCGACGGTTATGTGTATAATTAAGTTACACAATATGTGGTTGAAATCTGATCACAGACAGTTCTCACCGTGCAGTGTTTCCGAGACGCTCTTTCCTGTCGTCTTAATCCTCTTCACTGAAACATGACCTCAGACCTTCCCCTCTGGGTTCATATGCAAATAAAACTTTCCCTAAATCATGTTCATCAATGTCAGGTTCACTGACATCGATCCAATGGTTGTTAAATTGACTTATTGCTTGAACGCTGGTAACAAACCTGTGAGACCAATTTCTGACGTAGCAGGTCACGTCACCACATTTGCTGCGTTTTGGAGAGCTAATGCTGCTCGCTCAAAAAAAAAAAAAAAGGATTTTGTTATCTACATAGCTTCTTATTCTAATAATTTCAACATGCCTAGCAGGTAACATTTTACATGTTTAAGCATACTCATATCCTATGTAAGACTGGACCTTTAATTTTAAATGGTCATATGCAAATAACATGTAAATGTCCCAGGCAGGAACAGGGTGACTTCTAAATTGGTATAAAGGCAAGGAGTGGATTTTTACCCTTGGCATGCAGTCATGCTTATCAATATTTAAGATGTGTTGATATATTTTAATATGCAGTAGGGGAGAATGGGGAACTATGAATCTTTCTTTAAAAGTCATTCCATGCCAAATGTCTGAATATAAGAAAATCTCCATGCTGGACCATCTCAGATTTGTCTGAGAAAATTCAAGGATGTGCATATACTATACGAGAGAACTGTGAATGCAGTTATGGTCTCTCTGTTCAATAAGAGAAACAGGTCCCATTTTTATTGAAAGATCATTACGAGTGGTTCCCCTTGCAGGCTCACTTCGTGGTCACATTTGAACTAGATCCAGAAGTTCACGTTTATCACTGTATTAACCTCAACAATTAAACCCTTAATTTTCCTTTAAATTGTCACATAGTTATTATTAACAGTGATGCCAGAAATGGAATTCAGAAAGATTTTTTCCTGCTGAACAAATTTTGCCGGTTATCTGTCAGGGGACTTGTATCCACTTATGCTTTCCAGCATCCAGGGTCTTATCAAGGTCATAACCTTGCAGACAATGGTTTTCTTATTATTTTCTTCTTTTTATGACCTCATTGTTATGACATTTTTTCCATAATTGTGGAATCACCTATATGGCCGAAAATACAGAGAGGTACCAGAGGTTTATATGTTAGGGCCAATTTTGGTGATTTTTAAAGTTCAATATGGGTAAATGTCTGACCTACACAAAATCTTAATTTTTAGCATTAGCCTTGTTATAAGATTTAATAAAAAAAGTAGGTTAAAGTCACTTACCCATTGTTAAATAAAGTTTCAATCTAATGATTGAGATGGCAAAGGTTTACATGATAATACAATCCAATTTACTGAAAACAATTTACAAGTGACACATAATGAATGATAACAATGATCTGTTAAGCTGTACTGCGCTCTTCCGCACTTCCCGCGTTCTATCATGATTGGGGTCAAATCGTAATACATCATAATAATCACTGAGATGGCTGAGTTATCAAATATATTTTTATAATATAGTATATTTGGGGGAAGGCGGGAGGCGCATTGTGTGTAGGAATCATGCAGATTTTTTTGTTGTGAAGGTTTCTTGTGAACGGCTTAATTTAAATGCCTTGCATATTTTATATATGTGTGTATATATGGACAAAAGTTAAAGTAACCAAGAAAAAAAAGAGTTAATAGTATGTTTCCTGAAGGTAGACTGGCTTGAGGGGCAGTTTTCGTACCATACGGTCGAGTTACTCCCACAGCGGCCCAGTCAGATTGAGTTTATTTCCAAAATGTCAGTTGACTCCTTTTTTTTTCTTCTGGTTTTTGCATAGTTTTGGTCATTGTTCTGTTGTAGAAGGAGAGTGACTCCAATTAATGGCCTGGTGTGGTGTGGTGTTGCAAAGTGGAATGATAGCTTTCCTTGTTCAAGATCCCTTTTGTCCTGGATAAAGCTTTTATTTTAAAACTACAAAGCACCCCAAGACCATCACATTTCCCCCACCATCTTTGACCAAAGGCATTAAGCACTCCTCTTGCATCTTTTGTATGTTGTATGTATGTTTTCTAAAAATCATTTTTGTTTTCATCATGCCGTTTGCTGCTCCAGCTTGAATCTAGTACAAGAAGAAAGACAAGAAGAAGAAAGTTTTTTATATCACATATATTTCAGCAAACCACTAACAGTGATTATAATGTTGATCAGAGCCTTAAAAAGTGGTTCTGAATTCACTGCCAATGGGATAAAACTGGCTCTGCAGACAAATATTATTCATTCTAATAAAAAGTACAGTTTTGACTGATGAAATTGGCCAACAATGAAGGGTAAAATCTTATACATTGCAAATAATGTGAATAATGATCACTGGAAAGTGATATTTAACTCTATTTTGTTTTTGAACTGGATGGTTATATTATTGTGGCTTTTTCTGACTTTTCAGGCGTGCAGTTTCAGGAGAAGTAAATCAGAGAAGGAATAATACAAATACAAATTTTAAAATAAATTCTTCAGGTTTATTTTAAACAAAATTACTTTCATTCATAACCATTGGATCTCTCTCTCTCTCTCTCTCTCGCTCTCGCTCTCTCTCTCTCTCTCTCTCGCTCTCTCTCTCTCTGTGTGTGTGAAGTCAAGGTGCCTGAGATAAGTCAAAGGCTAGGATCACTTTTCCTGTTTCCTCGCAGCACGACCTGAACCATGAATGGTAAATCAGTTCATGTCTGTTTTGTTATGTATATAACTTCTAAATAAGCTTAAGAAATAAACTTATTCGCTGTACTGGATAGAGCCATTTGTAAAGAGTACACCATTGCTAACAGTGAATAGCCATGGGATATAAATGGAAAAAAAATCTTGGTTAGAGGTAAAGATATAATGTGAAATAGAGGGATTTTCTTCCACAGGAGCTCTGTCAGATGCTAAAGTATTAATAATGTTCCCCTCCAAATGTGTTTTTGTTTCTACCCTTTTCAGTGAAATGTAATTAGACCATGAGAAATTCTATGCTGAGTTTTCACAACTGCTGCGTAACATTTTGGAATTTGCATCATGTCCTGTATGTCATTGTGGTATGGTAGTTTAAATAATATTTTGTACCAAATCTTGTATTTTCCCTTGTTTTCAGTAAACTCAGGTGGCCGCAGTATATGGGCTATAAGTCCAGAGGAAAGGGATAAACATGATCAGAAATTTGACACCCTCTCCCCAATGCAGGGTTTTGTGACTGGTATGTACCCCATAGGGTTTATTTAAAGATATTTTTCCTAGAGATATCAAGCTCACTTTGGGTACAAACAGATGATGTGTACATGTTTGTAGTAGAGAAGCTAAGTGTTCTCAGGATGTATGGATCCATGAAGCCTCTCCCCTTTTCTCTCTCTATTTTTAATGTAGGGGAAAAAGCAAGACATTTTTTCCTGCAGTCAGGCCTCCCTTCTTCTGTGTTGGCTGAGATCTGGTGAGTACTACTAAGATCCCTCTTGGTTTTTAGAGGTGTAATAATTTAATGTGTTAAATAAAGACAAGTCAGCATTTGATTTATTTATTTTACAAAAACGGCTACATTTAGGCATCGATTCCTGAACCCGCAGTGTCGTTACCATATTGTTAGAGGCATTGCGCAAAAAGCTAAGTCTGGGGTCAAAACTACAAGCACAAATAAAATGTAATACAGTAATAAAACTGCTTAAGTGCATAAATGCACTTAAAAAAACAAAAAAACAAAACTATATTTCTTTCATTGATGACAGGTGCTCTAATAAATTGTCCATGGTGAATACATCAACATGCCAGTTTTCAGTCATTGTGCCACCTCCTGGCAACAGGACAAGTATTGCCCGATCTATGTACCTTTTGATCGGATGTAGTAAAATGTTTAAATTCCTTTTAAAATTACTTTAACTATGTAAACCTGCTTTGTTACATTGTCAGTTGTAAAAAGTGCTATACAAATAAAATTGAATTGAATTTATGATATCGACGTGCCAATTTTATTGAAATAAAAGAAAAGGTTAAACAAGGAAATGGTAAACATTCCTCAGTCTGTTGCAGGCATCAAATTCCAGCCTTGTTTATATTTGCAAAATACAATTAAGTTGGTCGTTTGTTTGTACTTTTCCGTGGCCGTGAAATCAAGATTTGCATGAATAAAAAAAATATATATATAAATTATAATATTATGTTTTGAGGGGAAAAATCCCTCCACCATTGATGCATAAACTACAAAGTGCAAACTGTAAAAACAAACAAAATGTTTATTTAAGGAATTCACAACTATGAAATATCATAACTGCATAGTGTACTGTAAAACTAGATTTTTCAGTGTTTAGGTTTGGTCACTAACTGCTAGCGAGTATGTGGTTGAAGTTTCTTTCAGAACCATCTTTCTAAGGATCTTATGATATACTATGTGTCCCTGGTGCAGGGCTCTGGCTGACATGAGCAAGGATGGGAAAATGGACCGTTTGGAGTTTTCTATTGCCATGAAACTGATTAAGATGAAGTTGCAGGGTCAAAATCTTCCTTTGGCTCTGCCCATCATTATGAAACAACCACCAGTACCTGCTCCTACCATGTCACTAACTCCACTTGGTAAGTTGCCAACATATCCACTAATTATTCTGCTTATTGTATCTCACACAAAGCGGAGATGTTTTACAGGCTGTCTGCAGCTGCAGCAGACACTTCTTGTTAACATTCTAGCAGTCTATCCGTCCTTTATGTTTGTTTTTTTTTAAATTTATTTATGTCGAATGGCCCCTACGGAAAGCCCTTCCAGCCTATTGAAACTAGAGTGTGCAGATTTTGTTGGCTCAGTTTCAAGCCTATATTAAACTGTGTCATCTTGACCCAATTTCAAGGTCGTAGGTGTCATATGAATTATGCGCATGGCCATGTAAAAATTCAGATATGTAGAATTCTGCACAAGCTTCATTGTTATTTTTACTAGACATGCCCCTGAAAGATTCTGCCTGTTGAAGATTTTAAAAATTGGTCACCTTGACCTAATGTCCAGCATCATGGGGTCAAAATAAAACTCCACCATCAGTATCTACCTCAGTTTTCAGCAACACCAGCCAAATTAATATACAATTTAAATAAAAAAATGCATTCATTCAATAATATTTACCATTGTGTTACATCACCGTGGGTTTTATCACACTAATTCAAGAATATTCAAAGACCAAGTCATTTTTTTTTACCTGATTTCCTTGTCACAAGAACCAAATTTAGAAAAAAACATGATAGTCTGTCGTTGACCATGCACCTAGTGTTCTGTAAGCGAACGATTTGTAGTTTACTCCGATACATTTTAAATTTATCACAAGTTTATAGTAGAATAGATGAGTTTTAATCTTTCAGCCTTCTGAAGTTTCATACAGTATGAATATACGTAGATATGCAAAGATTTTCCTGGTTGATTTCAAGTTTCGATATTTTTTGTGACCTGGCGATACAAATTTTTGCTGATTCCAATTTACTTTTGAAGAGTTATAATTTCATAGCATTTACAAACAAAAACTCTTGAATGCATTTTTTAATTATTTTTGTTACAAATGATTTTTTGAAATAATTTTACAATTAATAAGTCTTCTTCTTCTTCTTCTTCTTCTTCCTCAGAAACCGTAGAAAACATTTATTTTTGTTGAAAACATTTGTTAACTAATAGCTAAAACTATAATTAACTTTAAAAATATTCAGTTGAATGGCGGTGTTTTTAGTCAAATCATCTTTTCCTTGTCTGGGTAGGACTAATTTTTAAAGTTTGCTGTATTCTTTCTATTTCGGAAAGACTGCATTCTAATATGATTAACAGAACAGTTAAGTGGTAGAAGGAACCATGTAACATACTTCTTTTTTTTATTATAATTTTTTTTCCATAATCTTAGTATGTGCAGTACATTTAAACATTTTCTATTACTGTATTGTGTTCATATTGACTAATAATTTGCACAATTAACTTTTGGAATGGAATGTTTCTCAAGGGATGCAAAACATACCAATGGTGCCGACTATGCCTGTTCTTACCCCCATGCCGTTGAACTCCATGAGTCCTATGCATGGCATTACCCCAATGATGCCCACTGGCCTGGCCATGTCAATAAGGCCCACCATTGGTGCTCCTGCTCTGGCCAATGGAACTGTGGGTATACTGCAGCCCACTGCTGTTTCTCTAACAAATGGTAGGTCATATTTTAACCATCACACTGAAATTAGTAACACGTGGAGCATTTTAAGGGGCTAAATTTTCTTCAAATTTATCTTTGTAGCTCTTCCAATGAATAATTACTTTACTTCCACTCCAATGGGTTTATCTTCCATTCCCAACACACCAGCTCTTTTGGACCTGGGTTCAAGCAGGTGAGATGAACTGAATGTGTAGTTCTGATAGACTGCATACAGAATGGGTGCATGTCAGTCTGTGTGTGTTTGACCATGTACAGTTATGTTAGGAAAAAGGTTTGGATTGAAAAGATTGTTGGGTTTTAAAAAAAGTTATATTTTGAACATGCTTACTTAAATACACACTATACTCTTTCCCAGCTCCAACTCTTCTTTCACAACATCTTTAGCAAGCAGCTTTCCTCAAAGTGTCCCCTTGGATTGGGCTGTACCACAGGCATCTCGGCTTAAATACAGACAGCAGTTCAACAGCCTAGATAGACAAATGATTGGTTATCTGTCAGGTAAGATAATATATATGTATATGTATATATGTGTGTGTGTGTGTGTGTGTGTGTGTGTGTATGTGTATATGGTATGTGAGAAAAATAAAGGACTACAGTTTTATCCCGACAAGCCTGTGGCGTGGTAAAAGGGGATTTATTAAGAACATTTGTTTACCAGATTTTATATACAGTCAGTGTCATTTACATGGTGTGCTTTTACTTTATGCAGTGTGAAGTCTGACGGGTCTATTTTAATTTGGTGTTGCCTAGGAGGGCTTTGTTACTTTATTGAGTGTGGACAGTTTGGGACTAACAAACTTGTGTATTTATATATATAATTAATATATATATATATATATATATATAAATAAATATATAAATAAATAAATTTTATTTGTGCATTCTGGCGCTTTGTATTGCATTATATTAGCTTGTATTACATTCTCTGACAAAATAATCTGAAAAGCAGTCATATACATTTCCCATGTGTTTTCTACATTTTGTTTAAATGTTATTTTTATAAAAGTTTTTTTTGTTAAATATAAAATGCTTTCATGTTTTTTTTCCCCCCTGTTTTCAATTTTTGTTTTTTTCCAAATGTACCCTCATGCAACCTTAAGTGAATCGCATGCCCAATAATGTACAACATTGTATCTCAAAATTTTTCTATGCATTACTTGTTATACCACTGGCTATCGAATGTCTAGATACGAGTTTATTCCTTCATATGCCTCACATATCTAGTTGCATGTTCATCGGTTTATTAGTACCATGTCACAATGACATATTTTACCCATTCCTCATAATTCAGGAGGCAGTTGTTTTGTTCAGATTTATTTTCTTTACATGCCAATCCTTACATCAGTCACCTAAAAAATTTGAAGTGGTGAGGGAAAAAAATGTAATAATTGCTTTGACTGACACAGAATGTGGCTCAGTTTCAGTCTGACTTGTTTTGCTGCCTCAACCAGAATAGTTTGTGTCATTGGCAAAGTTTTAACATTAAACTTCACATATGGGTAAGTAGATTGTTAGAAATTAAAAGCATTTCAAACTCTTAATTTTTTTTTTGATTTGTTTCAGGTAAAACAAATGCGTAGTCATATTTGTCTGTAGATATTGCATTTTTAATTTTTTGCAACTTTACCTTTGTAGGCCCTCAAGTGAGGAATGCAATGGCGTCAACATTATTAAGTCAAAGCCAGCTGGCCACTATTTGGTTGGTATCTTTTCAGTTCATGTTTTCAATAAACAATCTGTGTTTTTCTATCACAAGGGTGCAATTCTATTTTCTGTCGTTGTTTATGGGGTTCATAGGAACCTTGCAGATGTAGATAAGGACGGTAAACTAAAGGCAGACGAGTTTATTCTGGCCATGCACCTGGTTGACATGGCAAAGGAAGGTCAGGCGCTGCCTCTTGCTCTTCCTCCGGACCTTGTTCCCCCGTTACTCAGGTACCCCAAAAATTCGGCAGGTGATGTCAGATTAACCCCAGTTTTTATTGCGTTTGCTAACAATTTAAGTGTATTGGCCTTAAGAGTAAGGTAAAATCTTTTTGTCATTTGTTTATTAATCTTGCTCTTAGGGGGAGTGTTGGTGATTCATTGAATGGATCCACTAGTTCGTCCATCTATGCATCTCTGGCTGAGGAGTTTACTGATGCTGAGCCACCACAGAAATCCAAAAATAACTGTAAGGCTGCTCAACACACCCAGCTCCTCTCTACAAACACCTCAATGACTCAGATCTACACTCCTTCCAGTTTTGATATAGTTACTTACATAGCAGTTCACATCACACTCACAGTCAGGATGAGGAATTTTATAAGGGTGACACAGTGAGAAGTGTTGTCTCAAGGCAGTCTGGGGCAGTTACTAGTGTTCTCAGAAAATACATTTTTAGGTTTAACTTTAAATGTATTGATTATTCAATTCTTTATTAATACCCACTTAACCCCTGGTTTTATAATTAAATAAATCTCACTTCAAATTATATTATATGAGATACATATAATATTCATTTTGTATTTTCATGCTGCAATATATCTCTATTCCAAACAGCATGTGTTTCAGCCTACTGGTGAAAAATCTAAACTTGTGAATGAGTGAAAGAAAAGGTCTTACTAGATCAAAAAACTTTAATCATAAACAGTGAGATTTATAGATATAATATAGATTTTATCCACATATCTATAAAAGGCTCTGTGTTTCACACAGATGATCATTACTCTCAAACAGAGTACACGTGACAGGAAAATATGATTTTATGACCGGAAGTGCGAAGTATTCCAAGATCGCGCTGGAGAGCATGGTTGCCTCCTCAGCTTTTTTTAAATGTTTTTAGAGCTATTTTTGTGTTTTGTTACAATGTGCCACGCAGTGATCACTTATGACAGATAGACTCTTTTAAATATCAGAGAATCTTCACACACTTGGACCACACCATTGGACTTTTTTATGAATGTAGGTGGCTTACCTTGGCTACCTGAGCGTAAACAACATCAGAGGAAAAGGGGGAAACGTGCCGGAGTTGTGGTCAGGCTGATGAAAAGACAACATTGTACCCCACTTCCCAGTGTTCTCCTGGCCAATGTCCAAAGTTTGGAAAAAGAGCAGGATGAACTTCCACCAGGACATTAGGGACTTTCCAAAGCACGGCCATAACTTTTTGGACAGTGTTTACACGCAGCTTGAAACACGCCTTCAAAGCCCGCCCCCGAACAGCCTTCCTCCATCCTGTTGCTACCAGCAAAACCGC
>JBCNYG010000020.1:20169878-20195534 GCA_039654305.1 Porochilus rendahli
TCTTCCCCAAACTGATGCTCGGTTTGAACTGCAGGAGATTGTCTTGACCATGTCTACATGCCTAAATGCACTGAGTTTCCACCATGTAATTGGCTGATTAGAAATTAAGTGTCCATGAGCAGTTGGACAGGTGTACCTAATAAAGTGGCCGGTGAGTGTACACCCCTGCTGTAACCCATCAAGTCGTAGACTGCACAAGAACTCCGAAAAAAGGTCTTCTGCAAATGGATGTTTATAAACATTAAACACAAACATACAATTAACTCTGGGCGTGTGGTGTTGTTGTTTTTTTTTTTTTTTACCAAAGAATTCGCAAAACATCCTTTATTTAAAGTTGTACAGCGGGGCCTCCATGGTTCAAACTTAAGTGTCCAACAGATTGAGAGTTTATAGGCCAGTTTTAATCAAACCATTCTTAAACAGTTTTTGCACTTCGCATTATCCTGCTAAGTAAGAAAATTATTCTACATTCATTTAATGGATTCAATAAGTTTTTAAAAATGAAACTTGAATTTGATGATTTGTCAAAAGTTTGGACTGATAGAATTCTTTAGGAAATGCTGCATGGGTTTGGCAATTTGTGGCAAGCTTTATGCATGATATCATAGCCAGGTATAACATTTAATAGCCATTGTCCATATAGTGGACAATTTAAGTGGTTAAAAGAGCACAAAGTGGCAAAGCAATGGTCCTCATTTGTGCAGACTCAACAGACCTGTTTTAGCAAATTGGTTAACAAACTACAGGAAGCCCTGTGCTCTGTGATCTTCTGTGGTATCAATCCCCATGGGGCTGGATTTTCGTGTACTTCACTGATGCCTAAGAATCTTTACTTGATCCTCTGTTTGATGTGTAGCAAGCGTGAATAGATTATTCCAACATCACAGAATCAGTAGTGAAATGTTTTTTTTTACACTTGTCATTATTTGGCGACTTGTGCCATCACTATAATCAGTACACATATTGATGATTTATATCGTAGTTAAAGGAAAGAATCAACCCTTCAAAATATTTACATTTTGTTGCATTGCAGTCTGAAATTTACACGCACACAGTGCAATTTCGAACACCCAAGTGAAGGATATAATAGCAACAGTTCTGAAAAAATATATGGAGCAGAGTAAGTGAGATGGTTAAAGGATTATTTTAAGAATATGTACTTAAAAGACAAAATCAGGTGTAATTAATCACCTTCTCCATGCTAACTGACTTCCACCTGTGTAATTATTCTGTTATAATATATAACTCATATATCTGATATTCCTAAAGCAGTATTCCAGCACCGGACATTGTCAAAAAAGAGATAATGCATGATTATTGCATGAAAATTGACTGAATTATTTAAAAATTTGCAACATACACAAATAGTTTTTTTGGACAATATATTTATATCCATCCAGTCTGAGATCTTTCTCTTTCCATTTGCTGTATAGAATTGTTCGTAATAATTCCTAAAATACTCATTTATCCCTCTACGATCAAAAATCATCTCACCAGATTTTGATCTAAGTTGACGTATAACTCTGTTGGCTTGTAGACCTCTCAACTGTCGGGCAAGCAGTTTCTACCAAGTGTAAATATCTTACTGTGCTGGCAGATAATTTTACTTGATTTAAGAAGATACGGACTATAATTAAGAAAATTATTCTGAAAATAATATTGATAAATTTACGTGTGTGTGTGTATATATGTATATATACACATATATATTATTATATTTGTTCTTGCATATATATATATGAAAAGTTTCTGTGTTTGCAGTGTTACAGAAGCTCTTATTCTGACATTTTACTCCTTAGTCAGTCTATGAATTTCCAGCACACCCTCGTATATACATCAGTGGGTTTTAGGCCTTTAAACAAGAGGGTTAGAGTAGTGGGTCTTTCAAATGGCATTCCTTCTTTCTGCACCATTTTACTGCCTCTTTTATAGAGTTGTGTATAGTGGCAGCATCCTATGTTACACTAAACTATATTGAGCATTCACTTTGGTCTAAGGTTGTGTTGCTTGTATGTCAGTTAAATCAGCAAATGTTACATGTTTGACCGAAAACTAAAATTAATGCAGTAAAAATATATCTGCTTTGAATTACTAAAATGGTAATACCTAGAGCTTCTGCTAGTATAGAGCACAACTTAATGTTATTTCCCATATACTGCCATATATTACATTTAATGCCATGCTTTTGTGCCCTAGTCACAGTTGTACAAATCGTTATCTTTAGTGAAACTATGCAATCATTTGAAGTTTGAAACAAGTGTATAGAGAATGCTTACACTTACATGATGTTATGTAACCTATTCATTTGATTAAAGAAATCTAGACATTAAAATTGATTTAAAAAAGTTCACTTTGTTGTCCCTTTTACTGTTTTCTTACAGTGTGTTTTTACTGTAACTCTGAAGTGTTTTATTTATTTACTTTTTTTTTGCACTAAGGTTCGTATTGAAATCAATACCAAATGAAATCGCTGAACTATTATTTTTCAGTCAACTCTAATATAATGTAATATCTGACGGGGTTTACTTTACTTATTACTAATTAGATTGATCTAATTTTAATAATACATATTGTTGATTTAATATTGATGAAGTAGGTTTAAAGGTTGCAAAGGTTGTCTTTCCCCCAATAGACTGCATTATTTGGTCAAATCTGATTAGGCTATAATGCCATATATGCATGTTTATGAATAGTTTAGCTTGTGTAGTTATAAAGACCAAAGCAACAGGTAAAACTCATCTTTTTAAGACTGTGGTGTGTGGATGATGAAGGTACCCTGAAAGTCTCAGTGTTACAGGGGCTTCAGGATCAACAGAATTGCGACTCCAACCAGGTAAGGCTTGATGTGAACATTTTGAGTGCCTTTCTTTCATCCCCTCTGAGATTGTTCTGTTTGCTTTTTTGTATGACTGGAACTGGGGCTCTTACTTTGTTGACTGGGGAGGGTATAAAGTACCTTCTGTGTGGGTCTAGAATAACCTGAAGTAACTTTCATCCCCTTTTTGACCCTGAGTGAGGCATGATAACCTTGTTTTTTTGTCATTACAGGGTGTGCAGACCTGACAAGCCTAGACTCCATGAGCTTGCAGGAGAAGAAACGGCAAGGCTACATCCATGAGCTTATTGAAACAGAGGAAAGATACATGGAGGATCTTCAGCTGGTTCTGGAGGTACACTTTTACAGTGATGCAGAGTATGCACCATCTTATTTCTTCTTTATATACACAGTATAACTAAGTGAGGGGTTCTGAATTTCTTTTAGGTGTTCCAAAAGCCAATGTCTGAGTCAGGTCGGTTAAAAGAAGCTGAGATGAACATGATTTTTGTGAATTGGAATGAGCTCATCATGTCCAACACCAGACTGCTCAAGTATGTGTAAACCATAATGCTTAGTGCTGACACAATAAAGCACAATGAGTGGCAATTTTCTTTTTTTAATTTCTAGGTTTTTTTTTGTTTTTTTTTTACTGTGTTCCTGTTTGAATCAGGGCCCTCAGAGGAAGGAAGAAGATGGGAGGAGAGAAGATGCCAGTGCAGATGATAGGTGACATCCTATCTAGTGAACTCTCGCACATGCAGGCCTATATTCGCTTCTGCAGTTGTCAGCTAAATGCTGCTGCATTGCTGCAAGAGAAGACTGTCCAGGAGCCAGACTTCAAAGACTTCCTTAAGGTACATGTCAGCTGAACTTCTCTCTGTCAGTGTGTTTACCGAATGTATAATAAGCAAAACTGTGCTCATGATTACATAGCTGAGAGTAGGGCAGCAAGCCAAAAGTGTTTGTTTGTATATTCATTCATTTATTTAAAAGTAGGATTTACCAGTTTGATGAGGTTAATGTTACACTTTATTGAATAAAGATTTTACAAAATGTTATTTACGGCATGAAGTTGCTTTGTTACAGTGTTAATTGTAAAAAGCAATATACTAATACAATTGATTTGAACTTATGAAGTAGGTGTCTGTCATGATAAATGCATTATTAGTTTATCAGAAGATATATATATATATATATATGGACTTGGAAATCCCAAGCATTTTTACAATGTGTATTTGCAGTGCATGTTCTTTTACAGCAAAAAGTAGCTTATAAGTAGATGTGGGTGATGTAACCCTCTTAATTTGGTGCATCTTCTTTTTAAAATAATTGTGCAAAACACATAAATGGAAGTAAATAAAAGCATTTTATTCCAAAGTTTTGTGCGCCACATCAAGTAAAGGGGTGTGTTTTTAAATTAATTATTAAATAATAACAATGTGCTCCACTGCAACTAACGTTTGTCACAGTTCTGTTCTCATGAACTTGTGTGCACACAGAGTTAAAATGCGTCCTTGCAATGTTGTAAAGCTTGCCTCACGTCAGGCAATTCTGATGCTGGTTCAGCGTGAGTCCAAACCGTTTTTGGACCGATGTTGTGTTGACACGCTAATAATGTCTGTTGTTGGTCAGCACTGACTTCCATAAACAAGATTTGCAAAAAAGATTGTAATTTCATGGTGGTTCTGAAAAAGACTATCATCACTGTGTAAATGCGGTGCTGTCACCTTTATCAACCTTTCTGAAGCATGTTCAATAAAATCTTAGTTAGGATTTAGCCTAACATTAAAGTACCAAAATTTGCATCCAAGCAACCATATGCACAACTAATCATGTGGTCATGAGTTCAGCTGAATCCCTACGTAAAAGTCACCCAAAATGTGACCATTCCATCCAGTTTTCTAAGAAGGGAGCGAAAACCTCAGTTGGTGATTTCTGGCCTTTCTGACAGTTGGCTGTTACCTGTGCCTGTTAATTGATTAAGATTTGATTTTGGAGAGGTTTATGTAACTGATTCTGGTTCTTTCTTTAGAAAATTGCCACAGATTACCGCTGTAAAGGAATGCCTTTGTCAAGCTTTTTACTGAAACCTATGCAGAGAATCACGCGCTACCCACTTCACATTAAAAATGCAAGTACCCTGACATACTGGTATCTTATCCTCTTGTCTTTTGCCATTCCCTGAAGGAGAGTTCTTGTTTAAAAATGGTTAAGTGTCTGTGTAAATCTACCTGTCGTTCGTCTGTCCGTCACCATCTATCAGATTCTTGAGAGTACCCCAGAGAATCATATGGATCATGCTCCATTGCGAGAGGCTCTGGAGAAGGCTGAGGAGCTGTGCTGTCAGGTGAATGAGGGTGTGAGAGAGAAGGAGAACTCCGATCGACTTGAGTGGATCCAGAGCCATGTCCAGTGCGAGGGAATCACAGAGGTGAGGAGCAAGATCTTTGTTTTTGTTCAGTCTCTACAACTCAGTTATAAGCAGCAACATTTAAAGAATATTTTTTCATTTTCAAATCATTCTTGAGCGAGTGTGCAGGAATGAGTTACTGCGAATAGGTATTTTGGTGTGGATATTCTGTGACCATACTGTGTCAATATGTCAGCTCTTCGTAACTCTTCATCACTCCTTAGCAGTCTTTGGTATGTTTCGAATTAATTTGGTTGCCTGCTTAAAAAGTCTTTGCTAGAAGCATGAATGAGTTCACTCATAGAGTGTGTTGATTTTATTGTAAAAATAAATAAATAAATGTTTCTTCATTACGTAATACTGTAAATAATTGTTTGTTCCATGCCTTGTTTTCATAGTTTTCATTCACTTGTCTTAATTCTATTGTGTTATGGGTATTTTATGTGTTTTTGTACAGTACTTTGATGTTTTTAAATGTGCTATAAAAATGTCACTTAACTTACATTAAAATGTTTTCTGCGAACCTTTACAACACCCAGTCCACCACTGTACATTTACAAGTTAACAATAACCTAAATCTCCTTTTTGCTTGAACAGAATCTGGTTTTTAACTCGTTGACCAACTGCATGGGCCCGCGAAAACTTCTCCACAGTGGGAAACTGTTCAAGACCAAAAGCAATAAGGAACTATATGCATTCCTTTTCAATGACTTCCTGCTCCTAACCCAAGTTATCAAGCAGTTTACTTCTTCAGCACCAGACAAACTTTTTAGCCCCAAGTCCAATACACAGTACAAGATGTACAAATCTGTAAGTCTTCAGAATTTGCACTTAATAGTATATCTATGAACTAATCTTTAACTATAGGTAACAATAGCAATATCAATACCAAACCAAACCTGCTGTGAGTATTTGGGAGTGTTGTGAGAATAAAGAGTGCCTGTTATGTAATCTGTTTGTTTGTCAGCCTTTGTTCCTGAATGAGGTCTTGGTTAAGATGCCATCTGATCCTTCCAGTGATGAGCCAGTTTTCCACATCTCTCACATTGACCGGGTTTATACCTTCAAAACAGATAATATTAATGAAAGGTGAAAATAGCTATATAAAATGGTCTTTCCTCATTAAAGGTATAACTGAATTTCATTCCAACAAGCCATTCTGTCTCAATCCTGTTTTGTAATATGAAATTCCCGCCACTCGTGAAAACACAAATAATTCCAACAGGAAGTGATGTGATCGAAGGGAGCCAAAAGAAAACAAATAATGTGGAATGCAGCCAATGTTATGATAATTCTTTACTAATTTTGAGTGCTTGCAGTACTTCGTCATTGGGTTTGCTCCAGATTCTGATGTTGGTGAGTTGTCTGATGGTGTTTTGGTTCACAACCAGTGTACGAGTTGGCGTTGGGCTGGAGTGTGGATCTCAGGAAGGAAGGGAGGCTACTTTCTTTTTGAACACTTCTATTCACCTTTATGTAAACATGCATCATTTCACATTTAATATTCAGTGTTTAGCAGCATGTTATAACCTCCACTGTAAAAAAAAATCCAGTTTGCACACACCAGCTGAAAACAGGCAGGATTTTTCAGTTGGGCAAATTTATCCTGCATTTCTATCTAGACCAAGAATATTAAATGTGAAATAATGCATGTTAAATTTATCTACCTTAAGATCTACACTCGAACCCAAACTAACCTAAAAGATTCCATTTCAACATGTACTGCACAAAGCGGAGTGTAAAATAAACAAGAAGAGAAAATAAGGTCAAAAGCTTCACTCCAGCTTTTACTCGCTGTTAGTACAGACTGGGTTACTGTCACCTGATAACAAGCCCAGCCATGTTAGGTTGTGACTATAAACATGACTCTAGCTGTGCTTTTGGGAGAAATTAGAACTATAGCTAATTCACGGCTTTCTCGGCAGTGGTTGCTCAGGTGGTTAGATGTGATGGTGCATGACAGAGTATTTTAACCCACAGGCTCGGGTTTCAAACTCGCCTTGATTATTTTAACTGTTTAACAGTTTATAATATTGATATTAGTTTTTGTCTTAGTATTAGAAATTTGTCTTAGTGCAAAACACAGGCATGACACACGTTTAACTTTATTGAACGTCAGATTTCCCTCTGAATCAGATTTGTAGTCTTGATGAATCTGCAGAAGTCAAATAGGAGTAAGGAAAATGTCGGCAGAAATAAAGGAAAATAAACATCGGTAAGCCAATATCACCAGTTAGCATGAAAACCAGTAAACACCGGAACCAAAAAATGTATTAGCAACAGCAGATGAAGAAGAGCATGATGATGAACCGCGGTAATCAAGGCGCGATTATCTGGACTGGTAAGCCTTATGTATTATTACGGAACAAGTTTAGAATCAACTTTGCCTGTGCCTGCTGTCATGGCTGTGTGTTGTCATTCAGTGAAACCCGCATTTTACGGCTTGCCTGATGAGCATGAAAGACCTATTTTGGCTGTATATGATATAGTAATATTCTTACTACTACAAAAGAATCATCAGTTAAGTGTTTTGAACACACTACAGCCGAAGTGCTGTCAGGTTTCAGTTCCATGGTTGTTTGTACAAACTTCACCCACATTCGTCAAGTGGCCGGGTTCTTAGGAAATGAAAGGTGTGGGGTCGAGACAGAAGAAGAACCCCGTAGCTAAAATTACAGTTTTAACTTTTCATTTGTATTTTAGCAAATACTGTACCTTCTCAACACCAAAGTTGGTGACATTCAGTTATACCTTAAAAGATAGAGTTTGTTTTAAAAATGCATTTTATTTGAAATTATATTTCTGCTTAGAACTGCATGGGTTCAGAAGATGAAAGCTGCTTCGGAGGAGTTCATTGTGATTGAGAAAAATAAACGAGAGAAGGCCTATCAATGTGAGATCCCTACCTGTAAAACTCATGATTATTTGTTAATTTTTGATATTAAAATATTTTGTCTAATTGGAGATGTTTTATAATGTTATAGTGTTTACTTTTCCTTGTCTTTTTATGCTAATGAATAAATCTTTGTTCTTCTTTCTAAGCTCGCTCCATAAAAGCCAGTGGAATTGGCCGTCTGCTTGTAACTGTCTTGGAGGCAACAGAACTTAAATCCTGTAAACCAAGTGGTGCGATTTATTTTTGATCTTTGAAAGAACACTGCTGTAGTCATTAAGTACATTCTGAATGTATATAATCTGCTTGTGTTTCCACTAATTAGGAAGGTGCAATTCGTACTGTGAAGTAACTATGGGGGCACAATGCTACACCTCTCGAACTCTAAATGACACGTTAAGCCCAAAATGGAATTTCAACTGTCAGTTCCATATCAAAGACTTGTATCAGGATGTACTTTGTATCACCATTTATGAACGTGAACAGTTTGTTCCTGATGGTCAGTCATTTCATTCTTACAATAAATTCTTAAAACAAATTGTGAAACCTGTATGAAAGGCCACTTACTATTAGTTCCATTCTTGTACAGAATTCTTGGGTCGGACTGAGCTTCCTGTGGCCACCATCAAGAAGGACTTGGAGAACAAAGGTTCGGCAACAAAAAAATTGCTGCTTCACGAAGTTTCTACCGGAGAGGTCTGGGTCCGTCTTGATTTTCAGGTGTTTGAAGGCAAAACACTTAAATGAAAGGAATAATGTCCTGTTATGGACACTGAAGAACTATGTGCCATTTATTCTCTGGATCTCCCATACAAAACACCTTGCCTGAACATGCTGCTGAATGTATAACTTCACTTTACAACTTGAATAGTGTGTTCATGACTGTGAGATGCCAACTTATGCCTTTTTTAGAATTGTGTGTCCCAAATGGAGGAAGTGTAAGCAGTCTGCAGTTTTGTTGCAATTCTTCATCAGTGGATGTAGAGCTATCTCAGGATTTCTATTTTCCTTGAATATATTCAATCTATTTTGCTGTATTAGTTTTTTTTTTTTTTTTTTTACTTTGACCCTTTGTAGATCAGGATTGTTAATTGATCTTGACAGTCCTGCAAGAGAACACTACATTTAGCATCCTGCCTAACCAAAAACTGTATAATAATTGACGCACCAATTGAGTTATAGGATTGCTTTCTCAGAAAAGATTTTACTAAGGTAATAACAGATAATCTCTTTTTTCTTCGAGCAATTCTGAGTTTTATTTTGCAGTGGTGTAATGACATGGTAACAAGCTGTAATGACTTGATTATGCATTAGTTGTATTTATTAATTTGCGCTTCTCTGACTATTCTCCAAATTCCCAATGTTTACAGTATAATGTGACATTTGGTCAAAATTCCCTCCATACTGCAAAAAATTTTTGAAACTAGCTCTATATTTTGGTTTGTTTAAAATTTAGCTACATATTTTCAAGATTTAAAAGTTATATAGGTTTCTATTATCTCAGTGTGTTATGTTTTGTCTTCATTGGGGATAGTTTTTCACAGTCACTTGAGCATGATATAAGAAAAGTATTAAATATGCAGAGGTACCTACATGGTTCTCATCAGCTTAGGTTTTCTAATTGAAATGCAATGATATGCTGTGAAATCAGGGTTTAGAAACATTCTCAGTCTTCTACTGTAAAACCTCCATTTCTTGCACAATGTATGGAAGTAAAGTTGCCAGATTGGAATTACCCGTTTTTCACCGAATACTTCACAATTTAAAATTAAGAAATGAATAAAATTTATACAAATTTATTTGATATCTACAAATACTGTGTTTGTCCAGTCAAAATGGACCAGATGCACAGTGGTCTATATTTCCTCTGAAAAACAGGTCACTTTGGACAATTTCTTCCTGCATCAACACCAACATCCTGGCAGTGATTCAGCTTTTTGCTCTATGATTGATGCACAAAGATGTGATGTCTACAAATCCTTTTTTTTTGCAGGTCTGAAACAAGTGATAAAAGTCTAAGTTCAAAGCAAGTCCTAAGTTGTGTACTTTCGCTCACAACGAAACGAAGTGCTTGAAACGCTTGAATCTGTAGATGTTTATCTAGATTTTTTTATCACACATAGTAAGATTGCATATAGCTGCTCTAATTTCTGGGGAAAGCAATCCATGCACACTGTACAGGGTAGGTTAGGCTTGTCCCTGGTGGCAAATTCAAGGACCACTGTGCAGTTTGTCATTAAGCTAAAAATACAAATATAGGTAGGTTATTTTAGATTGGTTTATTGGAGGTTGCAGTTTGATAGCATGCTGAACTGACATTTACTATGTACTTTTATTAAAAATCTTTAAAAGTTACACTGTGCAAAAGTTAGAGATTGCTGTGTGTGAACATCCCAAAAGATCAGCATCTTCTGAAATACTCAAACCATCTCATCTGGTACCTACAACCATGCCACTTTTAAAGTCAAAGTCACAGTCACACGTTTCCTTATTCTGATATTTTATGTAAACATTTACTGAAGCTCCTGACCTGTATTTTTGTGATTTTGCATTGTGATGTTGCTGTATGACTGAATAAATGAAATTTGGGAAAGAATTGGAATTACGCTTGGGCAGCCACTCTTTGTCAGCTCACTGGATCCCCCTTAATTCTACCACCTTTGGTAGGTTCTTAACACTGCATTCTAGGAACACCCCAAAAAGACCTCCCATGTTGAAGATAAATTGACACAGTTGTTAAGCCATCACCATGTTAGGACCCTTGTCAAAACACACTTAGGCTTGCTGATTTTTCCAACTTTCAACACATCAAGTTCGAGAACTGACTGTTCAATTCATGCCATTGTTGAGATGCCACAGTAACTAGAAAATAAGCAATTGTTTTATGATATAGATCAATTATTTATTATATTTATTAATAATTAATAATCAATAAATTATTAATCAACTGAGGCCAATTTTTTTTTTCTATAGCACATTTTACAATTGCCATTGTTGCAAAGCAGTCCCGGTCGCCTCGCAATAAGTATTCGGGAAAATCCGGGAAGTGCCGCTCCTTCCTAGTTCAGTGTGAACTACACTTCCAGAATGATCCAACTGCCTTCGCCACCGAACAGGCTCAGGTTGCGTTTATGATTTCCCATCTCTCGGGAAGAGTGGCGGCGTGGGCTACAGTGGAGTGGGCTCGAGGAGCAACTGTATGTTAAAGATACCAGGAGTTCAAGAAAACATTTCCGAATGTTCGATCACTCCCGTCTCCCGAAGCTTCCCGGGCTCTTCTCAGTCTGAGACAAGGCTCCTGAAGAGTGATCAATTATGAGTTTTGCACGTTGGCCACCGACAGCGCTAGGGGGAGCTTCACGCACCGAGAGTTTCACCATGGATCACCAGTGTCTTCTCCGCCTAGCGCGGAGCTAGCGCTCCCTCCCGTTCTGGAAGAGCCCATGCAGTTAGGATGCGTCAAGTTATCCCCGGAAGAGCGCCAGCGCTGCCAGAGGGTGGGAGCGTGCTATTACTGCGGGCAAGCTCGCCATCGAGCAGACTCTTGTCCGGCCAAGAGATCCGATTCACTCAGCTTAAGGAGTGCACGGGTAAGCAGAGACACATGCACATATTTTTCCCCTCGTACATTGACTGCTGCAAAGCAAAGACAAGGGCAAAGCTATTTCCATCCAGGCATTCATCGATTCAGGGGCCGATGAGAACCTGATGAATTATTCTTTAGCCAGTTGGTTGGGGATCAAAGAGAAGCCACTCTCCCAACCAGTCTCCACCCGTGCTTTGAATGACCAGTTGCTAAGCCGGGTCACCCACAGGACAGAGACCCTCCTCATGTCTATTGGTGGGGATCACACTGAATCCATCTCTTTCCATCTCCTAGATTGTACACATCACCCCCTCGTACTAGGGTTTCCATGGCTGAGGGTTCACAACCCTCACAATTAGACCAGGAGCCACAGTCCAAGTCATGTATGTAGGAAGAAGACCCGTATAACTTAGAGTCTGGCAGTCATGGTGATGGTGATGATTTCAAGGGCAGAATAACAAGATGTCAGATGGGGAAAGGGAGACAAAAGAAAGAGAAGCAACAGAAAGCTTCCCCCCATTCATGCTTCTGAGTTCTTCTGATACTGAATTGGAACCTGAGATGGGAAGCAGAGCGGAGCGTGGCTGTTCAAGGCCTGTCCTGCATTTGGGTCTATCAGTTCTTGGTACCACTGTAACAGCCACTCTCTTAGCAGTATCCCTTTCTGACATTAAGGCTCTGATTTCCTTATCCAACCAGGGTGCATGGTTTGACTTAGCAGTTGTTCTCTTCTGTGGAGCCTGCTTGTCTATATGATGACAAAAATGTAAATTAAATACAGTTAAAGCAGCCTCTGGGTTTAATTCAGCATAAACACCCTCCCAATTTCTTTCAAATTGCTAAAAAAATCATCTATATTCATCTTTTATATAACCTTTTATAAATAATCTGTGCTCTTTCAGAGGCTTAATTTTCCTATTTACAGGAAGATGATGGTCACTAAAACCAAAAGGAGCAGAAATGATATTACTATAAGACTTCGGAACATTAGTGTAGTCTATACACGTGGCAGTACTGATACCTTTCCAAAGGCTGATACAATCTGGTGGTGAAGGAACATTTATGACTTCCCACTATTGGTGATAAGATGGCCAAGATAACTTAAATAAAGGAATTGCCATACATTTTTTATTTCTACATTGTTAACCCATAGTATACTAATTCTAGATTTAATATTCTCATCAATATTAAAGGCCATCTTTTTATACTTTATCTGCAGACCAAATCTTGAGAAAGTGTTGCTATAAATCTCTGACTTTCTTTAGTTCGTCCTAGTTCTCGGAAGACGCCACAATGTCATCAGCATACGTGAGCTCCACTAAAATACTAGCTTTCTACTAAAAATCTAATTTTTTTCTTGTGGAGGCACTTGAGGAAAACTATCATCTTGAGGGCTTTCACCAATAGTGTCTTGAGCTTTAAAGGAAATGATATGAGGGAAACTATCAGGGTTACTATCAGAACTCATGGTGAATTCTCTCACACCCAAGTGTTGTGCAAAACGCTCTTCTAGTTTCTTGGGATGTATGGTCTGTTTTTTTAGCTTTGAAAGTGCACAGTAGTTCTTAGCTTGCTGGAATTCCTTCCTAAATTCCTCTTTAGTGTCCCTTTGTTCACAAGTAAAGGTAATCTTATATTTCTCCTTGAAAAAGCACTTTTGAGTTCAAGATGGATTTTTGGTATTTGCACAGTCAATGTTTTCCTTTCAGTAGTATCTGTGGATTTCTATCTTTTCTCTAGCAGCGATAAAAATTCCTTGTCATCTCAACAGTTTTCCATTTTATCTTTCAGTTTAATGATTTAAGTGGTCTACTGACAACATGGTTAAAAAAACTCAACAAAATAATATTTTCTGAATTGCTTAAAACATGTGTGCCCCTCATAATCTGCTAAATTCACATTTACATGTTATGTAAAAAAAATTCAGTTCTTTTTCATTTGTTCCTCTTATACATTTTAACATACACAGTACGTTTTACATGGACAACCAGAAGAACAGGTGTAACAGAAAAAATAATTCCATGTGCACCAGGTTAAGCAGCATTTTTCTTCAGCACACATTCTTCAGTACTTAGCGCACAAAATCTTATCTCCTAATGTAATAAAAAAAAAATTGGCACTGTTTTAGTATTTAAAACTTTTAACATACCATGTGTTAGTGCTTCACATTTCTGACACCACATTAATATCTGAAATTAAACATAACATCCCAGATATTCATGATGTGGATGGTGATTTCTCTGTACATTCTAATTTTAAGTTAGGTGTTCCACAATGTTTTGTTCTAGACCCGCTGCTTTTTATCTATACATGCTCCCTTTATGTAATATTATTCATGAGCATTCACATTAAAAAGAATTAAAAATAAACATACAAATAAACAAAACATTTCACATGTCCGATAAGACTTGACATCCTAATGAATTTTAAAATATTTATTGTTCAATACTTTTTAGTAATCACTTTATCCTGTGGATTCAGCGCACACTAAATTAGACACAGTCCCTGTCAAGTGAACACTCACACGTAGGGCAATTTAATGTGACCCAGCCACTTACTGAAGGTTGGAGAAAACTGGAGAACACAGAGTAAGTTGTCTCAATTGAGTGACTTAAACACAATACAATACACCCTAGACAACCAGCCTTTTACATGTACATTTAACATGTAGTAAACTCTGAAACTTCTATAGAACAGCAGCCTTGCAGTTTCAAAAATAGTTAGAAAAGATGATTTCAAGCAGAACTAAACCAACCTCAGAATCACAGCATTTAACATGGAACTACTTGTCTGAGGCATTTTCCGAGGTTTTGATATTGTATACATATATATTAAATAGATGAACACTGTGGCACCAATTTCCTGGTGCGGGCACCAATAAGAAACCAGGATTTTATTTTATCCAGCCTAAACCAAATGTTACATGCTTGCTGAAGAGGGTGGCGGTACTTGTGTGTGAGAAGATGAACACAAGAAGGGTGCATTAGAAACAAACTGCCTTTCAGTCGCCCGAAACCTGGGTATGCATGTTAAGCCCTTCAGCTGTTTACCACATCCTGCTCATGCTGATCATCCTGAGCACGCGTGTCTAGCTCTGATAGCTGCTCTCTCCAGTACGTAAACTGGGTGTAGGTGTCCGAGCAGGGGATGTCGGCTGTGTTGCCTCGAATCAGCAATGGAAAGATATGATCCACCACTTCACACAGAAGCCCATATCTGAGAGGAATTAAGGCAAGTATTTATTTCCCAGATATTACGCCAAAGAGCAAGCACTATCTTTCATGTATTCTTATCCTTGATAGAATTTTGGGTTGTGAATTTCAATTAAATAAGCACTTACGATGATATGTTGGTCTTAGCGTGTTCTTGAATGAGCTCGCCTTTAGGATTCACGGTGAAGATCCTGTTCAGTGGCACTCCCACCTCCTTATATGAATACACATCCTACACAGAAAATGATTTGTAAGTGCAAATGTTAATTACCCTCATGTTCTTGGTGTTAGTGCTTCTCCTTGCAACTTACAGTTGCTCGATTTCCAAAAGCAGCATAAAATGGTTCTGTGTTTGGATAGAATAGGTTCTTGATGTCGGTCAGGCACTCAATTTTGAATTTTTCTGGCTTTTTCTCAATTACCTCCCTGGAACACAAAAAGAGCAAATTATCTCTGAGTAGGACTACATTATTAGGGCTGACATATTCACTGATCCGGTTCTTTAAAAAAAGGTATAAAATGTGTGGACACACAAAGACAACCGCTGGCTGGAGTTCTCATCTTGGAAGCCCCTCGCTCCTGCTGATGAAGATCCATTTGGGCTTAGATCTGCACTCAGAGACTGTGGAGACAACTTTTCACTGCCGGTGATATAAACTCTCTTGCTGCAATTATTTAGGACTTAGTTGTGGTATCACCAACCGGACTACATGTTGGACTGTAGTTTCTCTTATATGGTTTGTATTTTATGGTTTCACCCAAATGAGAATGGGTTTTCCTTTTGACCCTGCTTCCTTTCAAGGTTTCTTCCTCGTGTCAACAGAGGGAGTTTTTCCTTGCCTCTGTTACTACGTGCTTTCTCATTAGGGATGTGTAGGGGTTGTATAAAAATGTTCCTTTTTAAATTATTTTTACCCTCTAAACCTGATATACAACAATGTTAACTGTAAAAAGTGCTATACAAATAAAACTGAAATAAATTGAAATATTATATTTCATTGAATATTTGAAAATATTTGAAATTGAAAATATTATTGAATATTTTTTAAAATAGTTTTTGTTTTAAAGCAAAGAATCGTATCTTTATACCTTTTCAGCTATGACCAGTACATGCAGGTATTTGCATGTTTAAATTTTGCTTGTGTATAATAATCTCTATTTTGTGCAATGTCATTTTGCTCACTCATTTTGCCAATTGAGTGACGTAAACACACCTCCTATATGAGAGCTTGCAAAAGCATGTGTATACGACAGTAAAATTCCTGAACATTTACCTGTGTAGTGCAGAGAAGAGGCTGCTGGGGCTGAGGAGAACAGGGCCCTGAGGTAGCATGGTGCCTCTCTCATTTACCCAATGCAAGTAACCTCTTGTCATATCAGCCATACCAATTGCTCGTGCAGAGCAGTACATGAACTTATAGCCATTCCTATTAAAAGAAAACTGTTATTTATCTGCAAATGCCTGAAGAATCCCAATTTAAAATTGATACAGTTATGCAGACAAATAGCACGTACTGGCTAACTTTGTGGAAGAGACGGGCAATACCCTGATGGGTCCAGTCTTTTCCCAGTGTTGGCAGAATGTGTCCAAGGGTATCTGACCTGTAAAACAGCCAATGCTCAAACAGCGCACACTATAACCAAATGACGTAGGCCTAGTGGATGCACAGCTGTGCTTTAAAACTTTGATTAAAACTAAGGCTAGAAGTAAGCTATTAATAATATTGTTACAACTGGAACTTGACTGAAAAAAATCATTCAATTGACTGCTGACTACAAGCTTGTAAGAAATGAATGCAAACATGCAGAACTTAAAAGCCTACTCCTCACCTGGTGATTGTACCATCAATATCAGAAATTACAATCTTATCATCCCAGTTCCACAGATATATGGTGCCCTCACAACGACTGGTGCCCTGGTACTGAGTAGTCACACTGAATACCACATCATTGCGCCCTTCTTTTAACTGCAGTCTGGCCTGAGAACAGAATTTATTTTCAGTAATCTTTAACATATAATAATGGTCCTTCAAAAGTTACCAAATATATTGTTCTCCACATATTTACTGGATGGAAGGATCACACATTCTGACAGACAAATTTATCTACTATACACCCAATATACTACTAGAAGCCACGTCACTACAAGAAAATCCCGGACATAGTCACAACTCATGTTAAGCTAACTGTAAAGGCTAGCTAACTAGCTCTTCCATTTATTCTAGACTTATTCCGTGAAAAGACACTAAATTTGAAATGACAGTATTCAAAAGTAAAAATGTATTAATATTATTATTATTTTTCTTTTTCTCCACCAATCGCAATTTTATCAGCCTACTGTGAGGAACTGACTTCATGCAAATAGACTCTTCTTATAAGTAGGAAAAAAAACTTTTTTAAAATTAAAAATTAAATGTATTTAAAAATTTTCACGCTCCAGTGGGTGTGCTGGTTAAAAGAGTGCATATCCAGTTTAGTGTTGTGTTAGTCTGACTAACACTGGACTTTTTCTGAACATATACCATGTTTATATGCTAAATTTGACTTATGTAGCAAGATTGGGGATCTACATCCAATTTTCTTAATTTTAATTAAATTTTTTTTTACAAGTTATTTACTTCAAAAATCAAATTAACGCATTTAGCATATAAATAACAAGTAAAAATAATAATAATAATAATAATAATAATAATAATGTTAATGATAATAACAAGAATAATAATAATTATTATTATTTATTATAATAAATATATTTATTATAATAAATAATTATATAATTATATAACATTATACAATATGATAATTTTATTATAATATTATAATTTTATATAATTTATTATTATTTTTTTATAAAGTAAATAAAAACAAAACGTGTTTTTTTAAACTACCTAGAATTTATTTTCTCCAAATAGAATTAAAATCTATTCTTCGTGATGTAGTTAACAAACAGTGACATGTTCAACAACATGATGTAGATGAGAACATATGGAACTCATCAACTAAAAAAATAAAATAAAATAAAATACTCAGGACCGTTAAACTGACTATATATTGAGTTTGGTCTTTACTGCAGCCCAGTAAGAGCTTTGCCCACTTGGAATAATAATAAAAATAATAACAATAATAATAATAATAATAATTTTTTTAAAGGCGCCTTTCTTGGCACTCAACATCACCATACAAATAAAAACAACAAAAGCACAAGAAATATATGAAAACCGATGAAATGAAAGGGGGGAAAATATATAAAAATAAAAATAAATAAATGAAATAAACTCCTAATATTTTTACATTTTCAGCATTCAGAGATGACAGAAAATAAAACTATTTTCCTGTGATGCATTAGTTTTAACCAGAAACTTAAAAATCACTGAACTTTAGAGGCTGATCTTCATGTCAGTATTTAAATCTTTTGCAAGGATCACTTAGTCTACGCTCATGCACATATTTGACACATATTTGGTATCAGTGGGTGAATACAGGGATTGTGACTTAGATGAGCCAATACCCTGGGACAGATTTTATTTTAGTATTTTAATAATTGAACACAATAAAATCATGATCAAAAATAAAATCAAAAACTCAAGAACTCACATAGGTAGACAATAGGATGGTTTTATTACAGTTTCTAAAAAAAAGTGTTGCTTTGGAAAACTCACAGTACATGATATGCAGGATAAAAATAAAACTGTGTCATGTTTCCGAGTTTGGGTAAGAAACTGGATTGTGCCAATTATTTAGTTTTTTCTGGTTGAAGTCATACTTGTCAAGACCTTCCACTGGACACAGTTTTGTTCATGTCTCCTTTTAAATAAAGTGTCGTTTATCTATTTTGTGACTTTTTAATCAGATCATTATTCCATTATTTCACTCCATGTATTTAACAATTTTTAATTTTTTAACTGCTACAAAGTTTGCAGCCAGAACTGCAGAGCATGTGCAGAACCTCGAGTCCAAGTTCAGTCCAATTAAATGTTTACGTGCAGCAAAAAGCTGACTACGACCATTTTTTTTGGGCCAACTTTCAAAAAGTCAATTTAGTGTGATTTCAGCTGAACTAACATTTTTACATGTGTTTTAAAAATCCAGTTTTAGTCAGTCTAAAAAAATAAATCAAAATTCCCTAAAGGCATATAAACATACGGATTTTACACAAATGCTGAAATATTCATATTAATAAAAATAATATAATAGTTTTAACTTTGTAGTTACTAATTTTTTAAATTGCAATTACTTAAAGCTGTGGAATATTACTTCATGAATAAATTCACTGCTGAGCACAGCCCTCCTAAATAGGTGAAATTCCATTTTTTGGAATTCCAGGTACGACATTTTCTTTGCATGTTCTGACAGTAATCAAGTAATGAAACATGAAAACAGATAAAAATGTCTACGTTTTCCTCTATTTTATTTGGATCAATCAAAACAATTTACATGGGCAATATGGTGAGGTAGTGGTTGGCACATCTGCCTCACAGCAGTAAGATCCTAGGTTTGAGTCCCAGACTGAGTGCTTTCCCTGTGCTTGCATGGGTTTCCTCTGAGTACTTTGATTTCCTCCCACTATCCAAAGTCCTGTACATTAGGCTAATTGGCTGTTTCAAATCGTTTCTGAAAGGTGTGAATGTGAATGGTTGTTTGAGTGTTAGACCTGTGATAGACTGATGAGCTATTCAGGGTGCACCCTGCTTTCCCCCAGATTTGACCGAGATTTGACTCCAGCCTCCCTGCGACCCTACTAGGATGAAGTGACTTGGCAAATGAATGAATGAATGAATAATTTACATTACTGTGCAGTGAAGATGATACACTACCACTTTTGAGTCAAAGGGCTCCTCATAAAAAGAAGTAAAAAATTACTTCTTTATAATTTTGGGGGGAAAATATATTAAACAATGCTATTGTAGGCAATGAGAACCAAAAAAATAAGTATAATGAGGTAAAAGTATGGCTAATAAACATAAACACCAATTTTACAGAAAAATTGAAAGGTGTTACATACGTATATTTTTTATGTCTGCATAGCATGAATAAATTGAAACCACATGGAATGGTTTAGCAAGTGAAGAAATAAAAAATACAGTTATGCAGTGATGATTATACACTTAACAAAATAAAGATAAATCAAGTACTATTCAAGTATTTTTTCATGTAAGATTTGAACATATTGATGAGAATAAGTAAACAATCTACTATATATAGTAATTACAAAAATAAGTCTCTTTTTTGTCAACAATTAGTGTGGCCACCCTTTACTGTGATTACAGCATTTAACATTTCAGTTATAGCGTTCACGTATGTTTTAATTTCTTCACTTGCTAAACCATTCCATATGTAAAAAAAACAAATACAATTTTAAATTTTTTCCAAAAAGTTTGTATTGTCAATGTTTTTGTTTGCTGTCCATACTTTTACCTCAATGTACTTGTCTGAATTATTATTATTTTTTGTTTTCATTGCCTACAACACCATTGTTCAATACATCTTCACAAAAAAATACAGAGAAGTAATTTTTTACTTCTTTTTTTTAGGAGCCCTTTTAGACCGTTTAGGTGGTGCATAATCTTCACTGCACACTTCTGTAACAGGTAGTACATTCACTGGTTGAAGATGAATATATGTACATGAAAACATTACCAGCTCTTCTGAAGACAGGCGAAGGGTCTTTTTATAACAGACACCGCTGGGGAGAGGATCCAGCTGACTACATATCGTACTCTGCTTAGCAGGTCTTCTATCATCATCACTAGAGGATGAGTCATCCTTTACCCTGTTACAAATCCATTGGACAATTTTCATAGTCATTAGACTCACATGTTTAGTTTACATTGACATTTACTTTTACATTTATGCTCCTATCCAGAGCGACTTACAATTAACATTTTAATACAACTGAGCAATTAAGGGTTAAGGTCCTTGCTCAAGGGCACAACAGTGGTGATAGTGGGGATTGAACCACTTACCTTTATATCAGTAACCCATTGCCTTAACCACAAAGCCACCTATGCCCTATTTATTTATTCCCTATTTAATTCAAAACTAATTGAGTGTGTTAGTTCTAAATTTTATTTTGGTCTATTACAAATCAGTAAACTTAGGTAGGCAGGGTGGCCGCTGAGTTATATATTTTAACATAATGTATTTTATTTATCCACACCAATAGTGGATAAAATCCATTTCTGGAGTAACACAGTAACTTCTTACCGAAATCTTACCTATTTCTTAGAGTCTGCTTCCCACTTTCAGCAGATTCCTGATGGAAAAAAGAAAACAACTTAAACAAATTAGTTTTAAAAAATTAAATAAAGGTCCCAGTTAGCAGTACATAGAGAAAATAAAGTCCCCCCCCCCCTATTGCTTATCTCTACCATGACCAGCATTTACAGTATTTGAGAGGACAACATACTGACGTAGAGCTGTTGCTTCTCCCCCTCCATGAAAACCACCAACGTCCTCCTTTCTTGGGCATTTTCTCCTTCACAATATTTTCCAGCGCAGCCTGGAACAAATGAGTTCCTGATGTTCAAAACCAAAACATATAACTAAAAATATAAATGACAATGAATAGCTGTGACTGTGTGTAAACAATGAAAGGCATGTTGTAGCTAAGGCTCGTACAGACAAGCATAAAAGTTGGACATACAGCTGAAGCAAAACACAGACGGAAAGCAATAAGTAAAGAGTTCACATAATTCAGGCAAGAGTACTTAAAAAGTGCTGAATATATTGGGATGGAGGAGAAAAGAATAAATTACAAAAGAAAAGGGGAAAGTTTGTTTGTTTGTTTGTATGTTTATGGGGTTTAATGCCTCATAAAGCACATTAAAATATTTAGGGAACACAGAGTATAAGCTGGTGCAAGGAACTTGAAAGCAACAAAATATTACACTTGATGACACTCAAAATATTTGCAGAGCATGTGTTTAACAATTAGGTTCATTCATTCATCCATTTTCTGAACCACTTAATCCTAATTAGGGGCCCAGGAAGGTTGACGGCCATCTCAGCCGACTCTTGGTGAGGGCAGAGTACACCCTGGTCAACACGGCAGGCCATTTAAAACATTACAAAAAAAGCTCTTTTAAAACATTAACACTTGGTAGCATTTCACATGTTTGTGTTGTTAACATACCATGACATTATTACTAGTTTCAAAAGGGTGAAAAACCCTTTTCTGAGGGTCTGTGTGAGGGTGTGTCTGAGGTCTAGTGTGGATTACAACTCAGGTTCCATGTCTCAAAACACAAGATCTGAGTGTGAGCTCTGCAGGTGGATATACTGTATAACTATGTATAATTATTGGACTTGGGTCCAATAATTAGTTGGAGACTAGCACAAAGATGCTATAGATGGTAGCCTATGTAGGCTAGACTAAGACCCTCTATCCTAAAAATCTCTAACATTTCATATAAATAAGGTATTCAGTTTTACCTGTGGTAAGGGTTTCTGGAATGCCTGCATAGCCAGCACAATAGGAGCAGCTGTACACCAGTTATAATACCTTACAGAGACAAAGTTATTAACTACAATGAAAAAATTACATTTTTAAATAAAAATACACAGTTTATTATTTAGCGAAATTATCTACACACTTGGGTCCAATCTTTACAACCAGATTAGGGTCATCAATAATTGATGGATTATTAGCAAACTCCTGATAAGACACTGCTTTCCCCATAAAGAACTCTGTGGAAAGAAAATACAGGATTCCATCATTGCAGCAATCAATTCTGCCTAAGGCAAACATAATATAATACAAAGCAGCTGTTTACCTCGAGTGATGTCTTGATTCTCGGTTAGTCCTCCACACAGTGAGATGGCAATACTGGGAAGTTCTCCTGATTGATCAGAAAAGCTGTCCATTCCGCTGTCCATTCCGTTGCTTCCCATTGGCTGAGGTGACTGATTGACACTTCTCATCTCTTCCCTACCCCTAACTAACGCTGTGCCATCACTGAGCAACAAAAATATTTTTGCACAAAATGGATCAGACTTCAACAGAAAAAAGAATAGAACTAGTGCTTGCCATTTGTATGCCATTAGGGAGAGGAATGGATTTACTCACCTCTTAGGAAAATAGAGTGCAGCTACTTCAGGCTCCAGCTCTGAAAGGTCATCCAGATACACACCATCTGATCCAAGATGACGATTTCTTTTGTCTATAATTGAATTAAGGCCACATGAATCTTAATGGCTAAAAGCTTAAAGACTGAAGGGAATCCTTAGGAAAACCAACCTTTTCTTTCTGGTGGAGAGTCAGTTTTGCTGTGGACATGTAATCCAGAACTTGGCTGTTCATTTTCCGAGTCAGCAGCTGAGCAAGCTACTGCACCAATGACTTCCGCCTCCATAGATGGTGCAAAAACAGATACCAGGGCTGCTGCCTCTTCAGCTCCAAGTACCAGAGGCTTTTCCTTATCTTTTTCCACAGGTCTGTCTCCTGGTATAGCCTAAAATTGGCAGATTTAGCATTAATATATTAATCCTGTAATGTCAGCAAAGTATAATGTATGTTACATTTTTACACAGACCATGAAAACATTTTTTCTTTACATTTTAACAGGGCCATGCAAAGCAAAAAGGTCCTGGAACAAGCAAGAAAGAAAAAGAGGGAGAAGAAAAAAGTTACATATTAAGAAAAGGGGCATAAGAGGAAACAACCCCATCACTTTCTCAAGTGATGGGGTTGTTTCCTCTAATGCTCCTTTTCTTCTCCCAAAGGTCATTAACTTTTAGCAGTCAATCACTACAGACCTTCGAGAACAGTACTTTTGTGACTGTACTGTGCCAAATGTAACGTTTGGTGGAGGGGGCTTTCTGGTTTAAGGTTGTTTTTCAGGAGCTGGGCTTGGCCCCTTAGTTTCAGTAAGTGGAACTTTGAAAGCTTTAGCATACCGAAAGAATTTGGACAATATTATGCTCCCTTTACTTTTACTTTATAGGAACAGTTTGGGAATGGCACATGACTGCGCACCAGTGCACACAATACCCCCCCCAAACACACACACAAAACCCAAATAGTTGGAAAGAATAATTGCAACTTATTAATTTAAGCTTTGTTTTTAAAAACTTTAATTTTTCAAATATTACCTTTTTGTTTTGAAGTATCAATGTTCACCACAAATAGCTGAGGCTGACTACTTTATACTCCATAAACTACTACATTGTGAATGTAAACACTTTGAAAACATTAAAGTATTTCAGTGTGAAGACTGACAGTATGTTCTTACAGATAAAGACTTACAAGTTACAGAATATTAACTGTAGTATGAGTGTGATATTAAAACTAATACCACAATACTAATTACAACTAAGTAAGAATACTTAATGAAATTTTGTAATTTTAATATAGGGTAGATGGTTTTGTACAAAATCCTGTGTAAATTACCTAAATTTAAACTTGAATTTTTGACTCATTTGCAACATTCTTGTGCTGAACTATGAAGAAAAGACATGAAATGTCACGCACATTATTGAGGCTGCACAAAAAAATATTTTAACATAATTGATTTCACCCTGAAATGGTGAATCCCCAGAACCAGGTGGTGGACACCCGCGGTAAGGGGGGCTGTCAAGATCCTTTTTTGCTTATCGGGTCCTTTTGGCCTGTGGGACTCCCGAGGCATGGGACAGGTAGCGACAGGACAAACGTGCTGCAGCCCGTGCTGTCGACGATGCAAAAGCTTGGGTGTGAAGGAAGTTTGGTAAGGGCCTGGAAAAAGATTATTGGTTGGCCTTGGAAAGATTCTGGACTGCCATCCGGCACCTCAGGAGGGGGAAGCAGTACTCCACAAACACTGTTTACAGTGGAAGTGGGGAGCTGCTCACCACAAGTGGGGATGATGTCAGGAGGTGGAAGGAATACTTAGAGGACCTCTCAATCCCACCAACTTGCCCTCTGTTGAAGAGGAAGAGCCTGGGGGTTGAGAGGGGGTCTGCCTATCACTGGAGCTGAGGTCACCGAGTCAGTTAAAAAGCTCCTCTGTGGCTTTGTTCATAATTTTTATGGATAGAATTTCTAGGCGCAGTCAAGGTGTTGAGGGGTTCTGGTTTGATGGCCATAGAATCTTGTCTCTGCTTTTTGCAGAAGACGTTGTCCTTTAGCCAGGACCTTCAGCTGTGAAGCGACTGGGATGAGAATCAGCACCTCCTAGTCCGAAGCCATGGCTCTCAGTCAGATAAGAGTGGAATGCACCCTCTGGTTCTTGCTGAAAATATCTGTGCGAAGCCCCATCGGGGCAGCTCAAAAAAATAAAGGGGACACTTAAACAACACAATGTAAGTCCAAGACGAAGGCATTAATGCTATGGACTTGCCGCCCATTCCCCAGACCTGAATCCAGTGGAGCACATCTGGGACTATGTAAAGAACAAAGAATTTAATAATATTTCATTCATTCAGATCTAGGATGTTTTAGTTTAGTGTTCCCTTTTTTTTCGAGCAGTGTGTATCAGTTTGATGTTTTTCCTTATATTTATGTGTGCTCACAGTGCCCTATCTGTTTTTCCCATAAAATTCAATTTAAATGATTCCTAATGAACATTTAAAAATGTGGTTGGCAGGTGTACACTTATTTTATATAGAATATAACACAAATACTTGCTACATTGGTAATTATTAAAACAGTATATTAACATTTCTCACATTTAAAAAATCAAATAGGCACGGTGGCGTAGCGGTTAGCACGTCCGCCTCACAGCAAGAAGGTCCTGGGTTCGATTCCCAGCTCGGGCGTTT
>JBCNYG010000020.1:20195634-20207928 GCA_039654305.1 Porochilus rendahli
GTCCAAAAACATGCACAGTAGGCTAATTGGCTGTTCCAAATCACCCCTAGGTGTGAGTGTGAGTGCGAATGGTTGTGGGACTGATGGCCCTGCGATGGCCTGGCGAGCTGTCCAGGGTGTACTACACCCACGCCCAGAGTCGGCTGAGATGGGCACCAGCCTCACCGCGACCCTAATTAGGAATAAGCGGTTAAGAAAATGAATGAATAACTGAAAAAAATCAAATATATACTTTATCACCACTTTACAACAGAAAAGTATACAAATATGAAAAGCATAAAAAAGTACCTTGGCAGCCTGAGGGAGTTTTCCCCAGGCCCACAGCATCTCAGGGTTCTCTGCCTTCCCTTTGGTCATTTGACTTACCAGCAGCTCTGAGTCACTCTTGGGTGTGAAAGGCAAGAATCTTTGTTCCATACTTATACAGGTGACAGAAGGGTGGGGGGCAATGGTTAAAGAATCTGCTTTATTCTAAAGGTATTATGATGGAACAGACTGTAGATGCACTGGTACCTGATTTTAGCTGAAAATGTTGGTGAATGTTGTGGGCAAGAGACGGACAGTCCTCCATTAGTTGGGACAGACAGTTGTAATCTATGAAATCAACAAATAAATGAATAAACAAACAAACAAACAAATAAATAAATAAATAAAATATTGCTTGGAAACACAGTATAAATAGTGATTACTCAAATTATATTTAAATTATCCATCTATTGTTTTTCTTATGTCTTGGGAGGTCTCTTGGCATACCTTTGCATATCTGTCCAACCTTCAGTGAATTGTGAGTACTCTTTTCTCTGTATACAGGAGCTACTGGGTAGACCACTACTGACCGTTTCAGTGTAGGGGTAATATGGATTTGCTCTGGGAAACAGCCAAATGTACAGAAAATAAAAACACAGTATACACAAATGGCCAAATGCTTTAAGCTTGCACAATATTCTTTACAACTGTATGTTTTCAATAAGCAAGCCTCTGGACATCATCCAACCAGCCTCCACATAGCTGAAAATCTCCCCCAGCAGACTCATTTATTTGGGCTTGTGAGAGTCCACAGTTTATCTTCCCTAGTATTATTTTGCAACCATAAAATTTCAATAAGGAATTACAATTTTAAAAATCTCACAACAATACAAACTATTCTGGAAAGTTGTTTTAGTACTGCTTGCTAAAAGGCAAGGATGATTAGCAGTTGTTTAAAAGAATGCACTTAAGCTGTGATAAAAACTGGATTTTGTGTAAAAAAAAAAATAAACAACATGAAAAAAATAAAATAAATTGCAGAGAAACTTGCAGAGAAAAGGCAGGTGGCACCGTAGCTGGTGAGGGTGTTTCTGTGTGAAGTCTGCATGTTCTCACGTTGCTTTGTGGGTTTCCTCCAGCTACTCTGGCTTCCTCCCACAGTACAAATGCAAGCACATTAGGCTAAGAGGATATTCTCAATTGTCACTAGGTGCAAATGTGAATATAAATAGTGTGTGTGCTGGCCCTCTGAAAAACTACATTTGCACCTTGGTTCACAGAATTAAAAGCTGTTCACCTCTTTGCAGCCAGGTTGCCTTCACTGTTTTTATATAGACATCTACACACATTCTTTGGTGTTTTGATTTCAGTGAAAATCCACACATCAAAATTAATCCAATCCAGAGAGGAGTACTTACTGAATGTCTCATTAAAATTTTCTTCAGTTTAAAAGATAGCTTCTCACCTGGACACTCACCTACTCGATATGGTTTCTATGTGTTCATCAGAACTCATATCAATAGGAAACATGTCTTCATCCTCTGAGTCCCCGTTGTCCTCTCGCTTCACACTGTCTAATTTGGATTTCTTTCTCCTTTTCCTCCTTCTCTTCATGCTATTCTCTCCTGAAGAACCCACAGATTGGATGGAAGTCCCAGTTATAGGCTCAATCAGACAAGATGTACTATTCCCCATCTGGGATTCCATCAACGCTGAGCCACCAGTCATTATTGGAGATGTGGCTAGATGAGATGGCACCTTCTCCTGAGGACAGCATATTAACAATTAGCCGAAAGTAGCTTGAGATGTCTCTACATCCATACTATAACCTAAAAGTTGCAAGACACTTCAAGTAATGTATATGTACAGCTACTGTATAGTACTATTATGCAAGCCAAGTGGCCACATATCAGCATTAATATTTTTAAGTTTTTGAAAGACACAAACATACACTGTCTTAGAATAAATAATTAACAGTAAAAACATGAACCATATCCCCCTTCTGTTATGTATAATAATCTCCACACTTCTGGGAAGTCCATTCACTAGATTTTAGAGCATAGTTGTAGGAATTTGCCCATTCAGCCAACAGTGTATTAATGAGATCTACTTGTCATGCATTAGCTTGGGCAGAACAAAATAAATTTTGTTTTGGAGAACCCAAGGAATCACTCAGTACATGCACAGAAACCTCAAACGATCCCTTTAACTGGACCACTGTTCTTGTCCCAATATACATACAATATGAAACGATTTATTGGTCAAGCTACATCTGACCCCTCTGTTAGAATTGGTGATATGCCCCCTTTGAGCCTGTAAGTATCAAACTTTTCCCGCCTTAGCAATTACGTCACAGACCAAAAAAATTGACTGGTGGCAAATAAATATCATGTTGAACTGTAAATATGACTTATAGCTCTGTACATTTTATATGTGCTGTACACATTCCTTTTTTTAATGTAAATCAGGATTTTTTGCAGATGAATGGAGATGACCTCTAATATCAGAGATTCCTGTACACTTAATAATTATATCTCTTCAAATATACAACTATTTGAATGTAAATCAATAGCCAGCATTACAGTCTCCAGTTGTTACATCTTTATCACGAATAAACACAATAAATTCATGATATTTCTGAGGTACTTTTGTTCTAATTTCTTGCAACAAACCAATGTCATTTCACATGCTGAACCACTTTATCCTTTTTAGGGTTGCACTGAGGCTGAATCTCATCGCAGCCAACTCCAGGCATGCGTGGTACACCCTGAACAGTCACATTAACAGCTAAGGAGCAATCAAGAATATCCAATTAGCCTGATATGTATGCCTTTGCAATATTTAACTCTTTCAGCTGGAACAGCACCAACTCTCTCTGTTCGTCAGTCCAAAAATAAACCGGTCTAGTCGGAACTCTTTGCTACGATTACTAATGTTTCTTCTTTTGTTATTTCTAGGTCGAGGCCAGAGGTCAGAACTGAGCAGCTTGCACAGAGCATCGAGATCTGAATATCTGGCTGCGTGAAAAAGTTAAATGAGTACAATTTCTGTCTGACTAACAAATTTACATGCTTTTAAAAGTTCAGTTTTAGTTGAACTAACACAATAATTAAGATTTTTTAAAAACCCTGTACTAAATTAGAAATTTAAATAGTACTTTAAAAAGTACTAAATGGTAAAAAGAAATTTCTTTGCAAGACTAACAGTTTATGAGATGTGGAATACAACATGAAACCTTGTACTATTGCACCACCTTCTCTCGGTCCCCTCATGTGCCCGAGTAGGCACAATACTGACAAATAATAAAAAAGACAACAACAATAGTAATCAAAATAGAGCAGTAGTTAGCACTGTTGCCTCCATAGCAAGCAGGATCTGAATTTGAACCTGCCAGTTGCATTTTTTTCTGTTTTAGAGTTTGAGATATTATCCTTGTGCCTGTGAAGGTTTACTCTGAGTGGTCTGGTTTCCTGTCACCATTCAGAGACATAGATTAGGTCATGCGGCTACTCTGAATTGCTCTAGGTGTGACCATGGGGCTGTCTCTCTCAATGTGCTAGCCACATGAGAAGTTTGTAATCTGAACAGGGTGTACCTTGTTATATCAGCTGGAATTGGCCCCAGAAACACATGACCCACAATGGGTAAGTGAATAACACACACACACACACACACACACACCATAATATTTTAAAAATCAATAAGAATTTTTTTTAGAATGCAGTAGATAGATATGCAAATGGATAGATAGACAGATAGATATACTTTATTAATCCTTTGAGTGAAATACTTGTGCTACAACAGCAGACAGAAACAGTTATATAACAAAATTGAAAGAAAACATGTAATGTGTAAAGAATCTGAATATAAAAACTAAGACTATATGTTACTGATTACAGCATAGGGGTATGTACACAATTATTATTACAGAATCAGATGTACAAACACAGATGTGCAAACTGGCATAAAAAACTGGAATAGAAAACAAGTAAGTTTATATACAATAAGAATAAATATTGTAATATGATATATAGATAAGATAGATAATTTATATATATAAAATAAAATATAGCCCTGTGTTGGCCTGGTTAGCTGTCCAGGGTGTAAACCGCCCTTAACCAGAGTTGGCTGAAATGGGCGCAAAAAAACAAAACAAAACATGATTCCCACAGGGCCTCCACTGCCAGGTGAGAGTCCACATGAGAGTGGGCATGCTGCAGCAGATAGATGACAGCATCATCCACACCCACATGGTGGGCTAGAACAAGTCTCTGCAATACTGTAATGACGTGTGATGTGACGGCAACCGGTATGAAGTCAGTGAGTCCAGATTGTGTAACTTTCTAAGGTTCAGGTATTAAACAGGATGGTTTCCATAACACTGGTATTTCATTTAAAACGGGTATCTCGAGGGCCTTGTTCACGAGTGAGGAAATGATGGAGTGGGAGATCGACAGGCGGATCGGTGCAGCCTCTGCTGTATAGCGGAGCAGTCTGTGGTGGTGAACAGGGAGCTGAGCCGGAAGGCTGAGCTCTCGATTTACCAGTCGATTTACATTTCTACCCTCACATATGGAACTCGGAGTAGAACCATTGCTCCTCCGCGTTGAGAGGAGCCAGTTGAGGTGGCTTGGGCATCTGATTAGAATGCCTCCCGAACGCCTGCCTGGTGTGGAGTTTCGGGCATGTCCAACTGGGAAGAAAACCAGAGGTCAACCCAGAACACGCTGGAGGGACTACGTCTCTCGGCTGGTCTGGGAATGCCTTGGCGTCACCCCCCCCCCGGAAGAGCTGCTGCTTAGGCTGCTGCCCTGCGACCCGACCCCAGAACAAGCGGAAGATGGAGATGGTTTCCTTAAACGTGCTCAGGCTGAAAATGTATTGCAGAGTCCTATGCAACTGGGTGGCACAGAATTTCAGAATCCTGAGGTTGATGCCTCAGGTCCCATAGCCTTACCTTGCCCTGTTGAAGTTTCACGGGCTGTTTCCTAACCTGTCCATTTTCACAGTCATGTTCTCTATGATAAGGACCAGCAGGGGAACCAGAGTTGAACCTGTAGAAAAACACATTCAGCTTGCCGTTCCACATCTCAGATTTTGTTCAGCTGAATCATGTTCTCTGGCGTCTGTACACTTCCTCAGTCCACCACCAGCTGCTGCCGCCCGACTGGCCGTGTCAGTCCTGGGATGGCACTTTTATAGCAAGTGTGTGTAGTCAACAGTGCCAATTGCATTACGACAACTGGCTCTCGCTGCAAATTGCGCTTTAATTAACTCTGAGGACAAATTTTCACATTATAAACAGTGTCCGAGCATCACCTCTAAGTGTCGCCAAAGCACCAACAGCTGCAGAAACATATGCACACCAGCCATGGAGTTTTCGTAAGGTACAGCACATTTCCACGGTCATTTCACTCTTGACACATCTGAACTTTGCCGTGGGAGACGACGTATGCCACGTTTTTGTGCGTACGCACACTTTGTACATGAGGCCCCTGGTCTTTTATTTGTGGTGCGGACAGGAGAATTGAACTAAAGTGAACCTACGGAGTATGTGTTTGTGCAAAGTATGCAAACAAGCAGCAAAATTTATTAGGTATCACTTGAAAATAATACATTGTCTCTCCAAGAGAACACCTTATAGTATATAAAGTTGCCTTATACAGGCAAAAGGCACGCAAAAACACAGTTAAAAGTGCCGTTGCACCAGAGATCTTTGTGTCAAATTCATCATGCCAGGAGATGGAGAAGGATAACAACACTTCAGGGAGATAGGCTGCTGAGGTATCTTATAATGGCATGAGAAGATTGCAATTCCAATATTTGGACTTTTATAAGAGGTATGGGTTCTAGATTAGATACATTACTCTTTGCTAGTATTTACATTCAATTTTTCGATTAGGGTAAGAGTCACATGTGGGTTTAGGTAGCCAGGTGTCCACATATAAACAGAGCTAAACTAAAAGAAACAAAAACAAACATACATGTGAACGCCGGTTGCTGCTGCTATGACGCCTTCCCATAAATGCGTTTTATATGAAAAAGCACAAGTACGTGTGTACATTAGGACAGGTTACAAAATGTCCCCATCACAGCACAGCCTCCAGTAAACAAAAGTCACATTTGACTGCATGCAATATTCTCACATGCTGTGTTGCTCAATATAATGAGTATGGTCAATCTGGACAAGTACAATTTCCTAGAGCATGGTGCTCACCATGTCACTCTCAGTCTCCTTGACAAAAAAGGCTTCACCATTGTCCCCCAGTTTCATGTGTAGGTTTACTGGTTCCCCATTAATCTCTATGTCAACCTGTGAAAAGAAACTGCTGTCAATAACTCTGTTAAAATAATTCATTAAAATGTGCTATTTGTATTACAACAATGAGTTTTCAAGGCAAAAACAAAGCTAGAAATTGTTTATTTTATTCTTATCTGTTGACTTTTATGTTGATGAAATTACTACACAGTGGCAATTTTTGTGTCATTTATTAGAGTATATCAGCATCTGTATTAAACTAGGTGAAAATGCTTGTTTATATATGTTGAACTGTTGCAACTCAGACATGGTATGTACTTATTTTTTCTTGTAACCGTAGCCATTAAAAATACAATATATACATAGCTCTAGAAAAAATTAAGAGACCACTGCAAAATTATCAGTTTCTCTGATTTTACTATTTACAAGTATGTGCTTGTAAAAAAAATGCCAAAATTAACATTTTGTTTTACTTAATTAACTCCTGACAACATTTCTCCCAAATAAAAATTGTCACTTAGAGCATTAATTTGCATGATATGACAAATGATCAAAAAAAACTTACAACATGCATTGTTTTCAGTCCTCAAATAATGCTAAGAAAACAAGTTTATATACTTTTTTTAAACACAATACTAATGTTTTAACTTAAGAAGAGTTCAGAAATCAGTGATCGCCGTGCACTTCACCTGAGCTGCCTTTTGCCATTCTATTTCAAGGTCACTTGACGTCATCCTACAACTGCTGAGTGACATTCGGATGAGTCCGTGAGTCCATTGGATATCCCTCTGCCAGTAAAGCCAGAATTGAAACCTTCTTTCCCTTACTCACAGCTTTTCTGTGTCTCTTTTGGCATGGTCAATATTTAGTTTTTGACTACAAGTACTTTGGTGGTACTACTGGCTCTGTTTTTGCCATCCAGCTGGTCCTACTGCAGGAGCACTGCAGTGTTTTTTTTATATACTTTTCATTACTTCATCAGTACCTCATTAAGTAGAATGAGGTGTGTTTGTGTTGAAATTCAACATGGACAGGAATGGAATGGCTGTTATACAAGCTTCTGATGCTGATTTCAGGAAAAATTAGCAGTGGTCTCTTACTTTTTTACAGAGATGTACATATATATATAGACATTATAGTCTAATGTCAATCCCTCATGTACTTCATGCATTGCTAGCAGTTAGCTTAATACAGCCTAAACATGCTGTACAAGTGTCCTCACCACTTTTTCCCTTGACCGTAGCACACCCATCTTGCCAAAGCGGACATGGAAGGGTGAACACTGTAGAGAGCCATCAGGCTGACGTACCACAATGACATCTATACAGCCAGACAGGGTGGCTGGATTCAGGCCTCTGTATAGCTCCTTGACTTGCACAAAGACCTGGCCAGCCAGCTGTCCCACATAATTCATAGTCCGACTCTGAGAAAGTAAGGACACAGGGTGCAAGTATGTTAGCTTTTTTTTAAGGTATCATACAATGCATCACATATGCACTTTGTAAAAACTACTTTTCAAGTCTTTACATAGTTTTAGCAATAAACTACCTTCATTAAGTGCATTAAACAAAGGTTAAAGTGCACTTACATGAAAAATTTTACATGAAAAAAACACGCACAAAAAGAAACAGCAAGACTTTTTAGAATTTTATATAATTTTATACCGATTTATGCTTTGGGGAGGCTGGAGCCTATCTCAGCCAACTCTTGGAACCTTAAGAGCCAGAACATCGTAGGGCCAACACACAACACACTCACACAGACACCTAGGGCCAATCTGGTTCAGCCAATTAGCTTAATGTGGATGTGTTTGGACTGTAGGAGGAAACCCCAACCCCCAATAATAGAATACTAATGGAACAATAATAATTTTGTGCTCAGTGAATTAGGACTGGGTTTTACGGTCGAAAAATAAAATTTCACCTTTTTTTCCAACCTGTACCCCAATTTTTGATTCTGATTTCAAATGTTTTTAAAGCAAAGATGGTGTTCAAATAAATTTTATTTTCACAATATACCCACTTGCGGCCACTATAGAACCTATATGGGTCCCGATTTTCAGCGCACTTACAACTCACATGCGTCCCACATACAGTTCGAAGACTCTCGGGTTGCCGTCAGCGCGTCTCTGCCCCGCGATGGACTATGAGCGCGTGCATGACTGCGGAATAATCACCTGGATTGTAAACTGACATAAAACAGCTCACCTGGAGCCTGCAATGAGATCAAGGCTTCCACGTTTAATTACTCAAAAGTGCCTGAATCTGAATCGCTGTAATCACCATCACACCCAGTACAACTTATAACAATGTATCTTCACGGCGGAGATAAAATAAATTAAAAAAAACACGCGTGTTATCCAGCAAATAAGCAAAAAATCATTATAAAATAAATAACAGAGAATTACGTACAGTGCAGAAGCTCTTTATAATGCCGTGGTGATAACCAACATTTAGTCCATTTCCTAAAAAAATTAAATATTCACTGCTGATATGCAAACACTTTTTTAGCACTTTGTTTTATTTCCTAAAAAACCTGTATTCCTATTTGTCTACCCTTCTCCTGCCTCCGTATTTAAACCAGGCTGAAATAAACTTTCCACCCACCGTTTATCTGGCGAAGTCCCAAACCACACACTAGTGCACTACAGAATGGGACTAAATCCGACATAAGCAGAGGCGCGCGATGTTGTGTTGAATACAGTACTGTGCTGTTTGAGACGTGGCCCTAGCACCGCCTTAGTGTATGACGTCAACACTTAACCCATTAATAAACTACGATGTACCGTGTACCATCGATCAGCCATAACATTAAAACTATTCTGATGACTGCAAGGTGACGTGAATAATAATGGGCAGTGAGGTCGAGTACGTTTGGTTTGAACCCACAGAAGAGGTCATGTAGCAAAAACTACTGAAACTGTTAATGCTACATATGTTAGAGAGGAGTAAGAACACTCAGTTTATTACAATCAGGTGGTGTCAATGTTATAATTGCTGATCAGTGTGTATAAAAACAGTGAAAGGACATGTTTGTGATCATTTTGGGATGTGTATCCACTTCATTATTCATCCACTATTTTTCTAATTCATCCACATTAGATTTGGTGTTGATTAAGTTCTAATCTAAGGTAATTTAGGTTCTAAATTATAAATTATAATGTTTAGCTGCCTAAGACACAGAAAAATAATGGTAGATGGAAACAACTGTTATCTTAAACTTAAAATCTTAAATTTTTTAGGAGGGAACAAGTGTTTCTTAAAAAAATAGTCATAGTAGTAGTAGTAATGATAATAATAATAATAATAATAATAATAATAATACGCCATGGTGATGTATCTTACAGGTATCCATCTCACTCGGGAAGGTGCCACTCTCATTTCTTGCAGCATAGCAAGTACTTGTATTCGGATCACAGGCAGCTAGAAATAAGGTTTCCGAATATGTAGTAAGTTTGGATGGTGTTTCAGTTTTGTCGAAAAAAATTCATCCTGTGATGGCGCTTTTATAGCAATGTGTGTGCAGTCGACAGTGCCGATTACATTATGAAAACTGGCTGTCGCTGCAAATGGCGCTTTAATTAACTCTGAGGACAAATTTTCACATTATAAACAGTTTCCCAGGATCACCTCTAAGTGTCGCCAAAGCACCAACAGCTGCAGAAACATGCGTACGCCAGCCATGGAGTTGGCGTGAGGCACCACTCATTTCCATGGACATTTCACTCTTGATACATGTGAACTTTGCCATGGGAAATGGCGTACGCAATGTTTTTGTGCGTACGCACCCTTTCTACATGAGGTATATTATCAGTGCAGCTAGCTGGGTTATCAAAGGCCAGCTTTGTCTCTCATTGTCTGTGGAGAGAGGCATGTAAAAGAACCATTGCTGTCTTTTGGTGATTGTCGGCTACAATGTTGTCAGCGTGTCTTCTGCTCTAATCTAGGTGTTAGTGTGAATGGCTGTATGTGTTCGACTGTGATGGGATGAACAGGGCGCCGTTCGGAGTGTACCCTGGCTTCACCCTCCTAACAGCCCCAGTAGGATTAATAAGTGAATGAGTGAATGAGTGAGTATACTCACTACATTACATACAATACCTAATTTTTCTAAGAAAACCATTAGAGACCATGTTGCAAAAATGAGTACACCCCAATAAAGTCTAAAGCAAAGCTAAATTTTAGACTACAAAAAAGGTCCTAGATTGCGTACTCTTGAGTTATCATCTTAATGTTGTTAACTTTACCAAAAGTGCATTTTTTTCTTTTTACATTGTATTGAAACACTATTGTGTTGTACACTAACATCAGATCTTGTTTATGCTGCTTAAGGTCGTGTAGTTCCCTCACATACTGGAATATTTCCTGGAAAGAGGCTCTCAAAAAGACATGAAACCCCTCCCCCCCAACACCCACGTGTGTGTTTGTGTGTGTGTGTGTGTGTCTGTGTGTGTGAGAAAGAGAGAGAGAGAAAGAGAGAGAGATATTTTCTTATCTTATCTCTTTTCTTCTTTTTTATCCTGTTGTGCAGTTGGAACAAGTACCCTTGCTTGTGAGTGATTTCTAGGAACTAATCTAATTAGCATAAAATACCCTTTGTTCCAGAGTGCCTGTATTCACGAAGGTTGATAGCATAGTTGAAGGCATAGTTCAGTGAACAGACAGCATTTAGCTTTTGAATCGTCTAAAGGTGAATCAATCCTCGTGAACAAATCACACAATAATACTTTATAATGCGTATGATATAAATGGTCCTCAGCTGCAATTAATTCAAAACAAAAATATTGTCATGGCAATAAACTCTATAATCCAATAAATGTAGCTAGTCCTATATTGGTCTCTTTCCTGTGTGATAATTATTGCTCTTTATACATGATTTATCACTAGGGAATAGAACTTCCTTGAACTCCTGAGGAACACAGGCTTCTAGTCTGCATTCATGGAAGAGGGGGTGTTTCTAGGGTTGAGCTCTCTCGCACCAATCAGAGCGCAGGGGAGCATGTGTCAACAATCCAGCAAGGTCATTTATTGACTGCTAATCATAGCTGAAAGGGAGACATACCAGTATTATAGGCAACTATTCTTTCTTCTGTGTTCAGTGTTATCTTTATGTGGGTGGTAAACTGTAAAGTGAATATTAACGTATTGTTTTGTATTGATTAAGCCACAGTTGTTTTTGTTTTTGATTCGTTTGGCATTCTTCACAGCAGAATGTATTTTCTATTGGTGCTAATGTACCCATGAAAAAAATCTTCAGATTGTACACTGTGGCATGATTGAGATGTTATAAAATGACAAACTGGATGAAAATGACCCTCATCTCTTTCTTAATCTGTGTCATGTTATCAAGCTATGGCTAAAAAAACAAGTGAACAATTATCCACATTTAATTAGTCCATGGGCCAGAACCCCAAAATTGGGGCATTTTGTACCATCTCGAGGAACCAGTGCTATCATATATTTTTTCAATCCGCAATCAAAAGTTTACTTTAATATATGATAGCAAGCCTCAATAAGTAGCGTTCTTGTTGAAATCACATTATTAAGTTACCTCATTCGTTGTTCAAGTTGTGTTCTTGGATAAGAGAAATTTTTGAAGCATAATTCTAAGTGAATATACATGAAAAGGAAATAGGAATAAATTAAAATGCAGTTAAATTGTAAAATGGGGCCTAGATTGCCATGAAAACCTATAATTTTACCTCAGCACAAATAATAACTTAATAGTAGACAGCAATACACACAAATGGACACATTTCCTTAGGTGCAATAACTTCACTCTCATCTATA
>JBCNYG010000020.1:20276686-20289348 GCA_039654305.1 Porochilus rendahli
GGATCTCGAGAAGGTGGTGATGCCTTTCATTTTTGGTCCTCACAATGTTCTGTGGATTTTGAAGACCACACCCCTTTTTGCTTGGCCCCACCCACGTCAAAGAAGCAAGCGAGTACCAGGGGTGGGGAGGGGGGTTTACATGGTTTACACCCAAATAAGACAGCAAAAAACTAACCTACGTGTTTGTGTCCAGTCTGTATTGTTTTTAAATAAATGATTCTTTTTTTTTTTTAATGACCAAATTTGGTGTAGTGATTCGCGTGACCGCCTCACAGCAGGAGGGCCCAGGGTTCGAGTCCTGGGTTTGGTGGTTCTGTGTTTGGAGTTTGCATGTTCTCCCCGTGCTTGTGTGGGTTCCCTCTGGCCACTCCGGGTTTCCTCCCACAGTCCAAAGACATGCACATTAGGCTAACTGGCTGTTCCAGACCGCCCCAAGGTGTGACTCTGAGTGTGAGCGTAGATGGTTGTGTGTGTGTGTTTTGGCCCTGCAGTGGTCTGGCGAGGTGTTCAGGGTGTACCCCGCCTTCGCCCGGTGTCGGCTGATGGGCTGAATAGGAACTTATGGCTTAATACTCTGTAAAAATGCAGAGGGTAAAGGAGTGATGAAACAGAAGTCGAAAAGAGAAATGGTATTAAAAAAAGAAAGACAGTACAGAGAGGAGAGATTTGACTCTCGTCGCTTCTTCGATTTTGTCCCCCGTTTGCACAAACGAAACAGCGAATGCTGTAACCCGCCGACTCTGTCTCTATCGTAGCTGTGGCTTCACACCAGTCTGAAGATGAGATCATTACAGAGAGAGAGAGAGAGAGAGAGAGAGAGAGAGAGAGCGCAGAATGCTAAGCTCTTATTATGCTAAGAGCGTTTGAGAGTGAGTCCGCTCGGCCCGAGTTAATTATGGCTGACATTTGAAGAAGCGCACTCGTGTCACGGGCTGCGAAAGAGCCGGGTCTGGTGCTAATTGAGTTTGTGTTGACAGCTCCTCCCCTGGGTCACGCCCCCTCGCCCAGACACACAGCGCAGGAGTTGGGAACCGAGCGGAGAGGAGAGCAGATCACCGAGCCCAACCAGGCCTTAAATACTGCTCTGAGACCAGCTTTCATTTACACAAATACCGTCACTCAGCCTGGTCTGACCACGCCCCTGACCACGCCCCCTGCCAGGGCCCTGTCCGTGTGTGTTTAAATGTCGCTCCGGGTTGCGTTCAGTCTCCTAAACCTGACACTGATTACCTTTCTTTCTTTCCTCCTTCCCTTCTTTCTTCCTTCCTCACCTCTTTCATTCTTTCCTCCTTCCCTTCTTTTTTCATTCCTCACCTTTCTTTCTTTCTTTTTCCCTTCTTCTCTTCTTCCTTCCTCATCTCTTTCTTTCTTTCTTTTTTCCTCCTTCCCCTCTTTCTTCCTTTCTCACCTCTTTCTTTTCCCCTTCCCTTCATTCTTCCTTCCTCACCTCTTTCTTTCTTTTCTTTTTTTCTCTCCATTTTTCTTTCTTCCCTTCTTTAGTAAACATTCTTCACCTCTTTCCTTCTTTCTTTATCCATTTCTCCGTCCTCCCCTTCATTTTCCCCTCCACGCCTCTTTCTTTCTTACTTTCTTTCTCATTTTTTCCTTCTTTTCTTCATGCTTTCCTGACTTGCTTTCTTTCTTCATCAGGCTTCTTTCTTTCTATTTCCTTTCTTTCTCCATTCCTCCGTCCCTCCCTCCCTTCCTTCTGTTCTCCCTATACAATGTTTTTTCTTTCTTTTTTGTCCTCCCTCTATTTCTTTCTTCCTTTCTTTCTTTTTCTTCCTTGCCTTCTTCCCTCCTACCCCACATGTTCCTTTTTCTGCCCCTTTATTTATTTTTCCCAGAGAAACTGTGTGTGTGTGTGTGTGTGTGTGTGTGTGTCACTGTTAAGTGCCCACCTGGGTCTCACTGCTCCAGATTTGTTAATTACTGACGGCTTTTGAGGTTAACTGGCTTCTATTAATCCAGCTCTTTGTGTGTGTTTTTGTGTGTGTGTGTGTGTGTGTGTGTGTTGTCTCTCCACTATCTGTTCAGCAATGGCGGATTTTCACGTGCACCCACACTCAGTGCGAGCGGATTTATCAGGTGTTGCACGGTTTCAGTGCCAAATCCACGGCCTTCCCGAGCCGGTCATCAGCTGGGAGAAGGACGGACGTGTAGTAGACACAAGTGACGAGAGGTATACACACACGCACGCACGCGCACACACACACACACACACACACACACACACACACATTTTAAAATTTGGTTAATATACATTACTAACACAGTACAGACATTCAACCTACTCCTATGGCCTTGAGAAACCCCATTATGTGATTTTGTTCTCACTTTCCACCTCTTCTCATCTTCATCTGATCACCTCCTTATTGAAAGTATCCATGTGAAACATGCACACAGTCTTACTGATAATGAAGCTGCTTTTAATCACTCAACCTCAGCAAACCAATTATACTTGTCACTTCCCTTGAGTAGACATATATCCATCAATACAGCACCTGTCAAATCCTCCAGCTAGCACGGGTGTTGGTTTTCTCCAGGAAGTTGCGACATCGTTGTAAGTCATCTAATAAAATATCTAGTTGGTCTTGCAGGCCTCCTTCAAGAAAATACATGTATACACTGCCATACATGTATTCACTGCTGTTCAAAAGTTTTTGGTGTCACTTAGAAATTTCCTAGTTTTAAAGAAAAGCACTTGTCTACACACTGTTAATGTGGTAAATTATTATTGTTGGAAACAGCTTGAATTTTAATGGCATATCTAAATAGAGGCGTGTAGGAGTGCTACTCTGTTTGTATGGTGTGTATTGGTCAGCAAACTACTATACTTGTGTTCCATTGGCATGTGTTAGCTAATTGCTAATAAAACCTTTGTACTGATTAAAGAAGCAATACAATTGCCCTTCTTTCAACTAGTTGAATATCTGGTTAGTTGAGTATGTGGAGATTAGTTCAGTATCTGAGATTGACATTTGTGGGTTTGATCAAAGACTCAAAATGGCCTGAAAATTGTCAGTCAATATTTGTTCGGAGAAATTAAGGCTATTTCATATTAAAAACTGCAAAAAACTAAAGATATCATACACTGGTGTGTACTACTGCCTTCAGAAAACCTCAGAAAACGGCTCAAGCCAGGATAGATAGAAAAAGGGGAGACCTCAGTACACAACCTTGCAATAGGACAGGTACTATAGGTACAGACACTGATCAGGTTCTCAACTGGTAGCTTTAATAAATAGTACCTGCAAAATACCAGTCGCAACTACGACATAGTTCAAAAGACGACTCCTATATTCCAGCCTTCTGTAGAGAGTTACGAAGATAAATTCACATCTGTGACTTGTCAGTAAAAGAAAAATATTATGATTTTTGGGTCACATTTCTAAGGCAGAGAACAAATCATAAGACGCTGTAGGAGTGGGTGAATGTAATTTTCTGGGGGTGCTTTGGTGGTGGTGGCAAGGTGGGGGAGGCATGATCATATGAAATAGAAGAGGGGCCCATCAAGCCAGTGCAACTTGTGGGAAGTGCTTCAGGAAGCATGGGGTAAAATTTCTTCATCTTACCTCAACAAATTTTCATCTAGAATGAAAGTCTGCATGGCTGATATTGGCGTAAATTTGTGATTTTTTGATTAATTCAAAGTTTGAAGAACAAAAGTATTATTTCAAATAAAAATCATTATGTTGAACCTTAATAATATATTGACTATATTTGATATCCATTTTGCTGCTCGTTTGATTCATAAACAGTGCCTTGCAAAAGTATTCATACATTCATATGTTTCACTGTAGAGATGGTGTTCTTGGGGTGATGGGATGGGATGTTTGCACCACATATAGTGTTTGCCTTGGTGGCCAAAAAGTAAAATTTTTGTCTAATCTGAACAGAGCACCTTCCTCCATACATTTGAGTAGTTGCCCACATACCTTTTGGCAAACTCAAAACGTGTCTTTTTATTTTTAACACTAAGTAATAGCTTTTTTTCTGTACACTCTATGGACTGTACAACTTGCCCCATGCAAAGATGCACCAGTCTCGGCTGTAGAACTGTGCAGCTGCTTCAGGTTTGTTGTGGTAGCATGTTTTTTTCCCAAGATTCCAAGATGATGGATTTTAATGGTGCTCCAGGGGGTCATCAAAGATTTGAATATTTTTTTATAACCCTACCCTGACTTGTACTTTAACAAGTTTATCCCTGACTTGTTTGGAGAGCTCCTTGGACTTCATGGTGTAAAGCTCTTGCTTAGTGGTGTTGCAGCCTCTGGCAACCACCCACCCCGATGCTCTGGCCGCACAGCCCGGAAACCAGGGCACCTCTGACCCTCCTCCCCCACCCCCCATCCTCCTGCCCAAAAACTCCCACTCTCACACGTCCACTTTACACATAACCCTCCCACCATGCCCTGCGGGGGACGGCCCTGGCAGACCAGAGGACAACGAGCCCCAAATCCGGTCCCCAAACTTTTGAATGGTACTGTATATTAACTATGCCACAATACATGCTAAGATGAGTAACTGCTAATTAACTTTTGAGGATTTGAGGTTTTTTCCCCACTAATAATGCTGCATCTGTTTGGGGGTTACACTCTAAGCTCCCAACTTGCCACAGTTATCCTGGAAAAGAGCAATGATGTTGACCCTCATACTGAGCAACTACATCTATGTCAGCACAGCCACTTTTGTCCAGCAGAATTTTGTCTGCTTAACGATGAACTGTTGGAGACCCATTCATTTCCTCCAGACAAGGTCAGACTGTGGGAACAGAAGTTGCCTAGCACACACACGCAGTGCTTGGTGACTAAGAGAAAGTGAAAAAACAAGAAACAGCTTGCATTTCTTCTAAAAAATGTTGTGCTTAAGATTCAGAAACGTTTCCATTTTTTTATGACATGTACTGAATAATGTGAATAGGTAATGTTTATAGCATTCTGTTCCTAGAAATATATTAATGTACTGAATTCCGATCCAGCCCTAATGATACAGAGCTGATGTAGGCAATGCGGTACACTAATCTGCTGCAGAAGTGTTTGGTTAAAGGTATAGGAATTTAAATTTACAGGAATGGGATTGGCAAGCACTGATTTAATGCAAGGAGTACCTGTATAAATATGAGCCAACAGTGGTAATTCTTAGAGTGCCCACTTGACAGACGACCAACCTTCTCCCCCTTTCAATCCTTTATCATTAAGGTGGCCAATTTTTTATATGGGAAAAGCTCTCAATTTAAGAGTCAATTTTCATTCCTGCCCTAACCTATGGTCACAGAAAGAACAAGATTGCGAATACAAGCAGCTGAAATGAGCTTCCTTCGCAGGGTGGCAGGTCTCTCCCTTAAAGATGGGGTGAGAAGTTCTGCCATCCAGGAGGAACTCAGAGTAGAACCTCTGCTCCTTCGCATTAAGAGGGGCCAGTTGAGGTGGCTTGGGTGTCTGATTAGAATGCCTTCCGATCGCCTCCAAGATGTGGTGTTTTGGGCATGTCCAATTGGGAAGAGACCCCTGGGCTGACCCAGAACACACTAGAGGGACTATGTCTCTCAGCTGGTCTGGGAACCCCTTGGCATCCCCCCGGAAGAGCTGGAGGAAGTAGCTGGTGAGAGGGACATTCGGACCTCACTGCTTAGGCTGCTGCCCTGTGACCTGACCCCGGAAGAAGCGGAAGAAGATGAATGAATAAATGATTATTTGAAACATTTAAGAGTGACAAACATGCAAAGAAAAAAAAATCAGGAAGGGACACTTTTTCACACCAGTGTATATGAGTAAATGAGTTAATACTTACCAATATGGTAAATAATACATAAGTAGGTAATAACTATTTTAAGTCTTGACAAATTCAAACACACTTGGAAAGTAGTTTACGGTGATAAACTGTGTCAACACAGATTTGTCACACAAGCTAAACTTATTTAAAATATTGACTGTTGACAGAGCGTTTTCAACAGTGAGAACAATAATTAAAAATGTAAAAAAAAAAATAATAATAAATAAAAATATTGAAAAGATAAAATTCAGCTCTGTTTGTCTAACTTAATGGGAGAATTTTTCATGCAGAAAAAAGGATTTGGCTCTGTGTTTCTGGTGTGTATGTGTGTGTGGAGCTGACCTGTGTAGTGCTGAGAAGGAAGTGAAGTTGTTGAGCTCTCATATGTTTCTCCTGCTCCTGTCTCTCCATGACAATATGTGCTCTTTCTTTTTTCTGGTACTCTGCAAATTCCTTTATTTCTTTCCTAAAAAAAAAAAAAAAAAATTTTAAATCTGAATCACATTCTATTAGAAAATTAAACAAACAAGGACATAAATATAAAACAAATATAAAACAATAAACTTAATAATACTTAATTTGATACTTTTTTTAACCAATTCATGCTTGCAAAATCGAATTACTGAACATTAAAATATGCACCTAAGTATAGAATACAACCTGTTCCTTGTTCTAATTTCATCTACACACTAGAGCACAGAAATAGAGACCAGTTGTTCAGCAGCCCCTTTTCTGAGCACTCACCTCTCAAATGTCATTCCCTTTTACATAGGATCATAGAACTGGGAACAGCTGAGACCAATAAATAAGTTATGAAATAAAATCACCGTTTGTAGTATTGATGACTGTAATACATTACATGATCTCATTTGCAATATACTATCTCCCTTCAGCAGCTTCCATTTATTCTCATTATCAAAAATACAGACAATATGGTGTAAAATACTTATTTAATATTGTTATGGTTAAGGAAGCAAGAATATTTTATGTTGTGCTGTTGTTTTCTGCATTTTAGGTTTGTAATTTAAAGTCCATTTCCTCCTTGTATGTGTGTTTGGTGTATCTACAGTCTGTGTAACCTTGCTGCCCTATATCTCCCACTTATTATTAATTGCACTGTAGTGGACAAAAGCCAAACAGATTTGTAACCATGGAGGGGATCTCAATCTGTGTCTGAGGAAGGCATTGGGGAAACACATAAAGCTCATTAGTGCTGATGGACCAGTGGGGAGACATGGGAGCGGCTCACAAAGATGACCTTTGTCTGTCCTTACACCACAGTACGTGCGAACACTGCACATACTTCTAACTCTGAACATATTTGTGGTAGGTCTGCAGATTCTTAATGTTACACCTAAGCAATGTTTAGAGGCTGAACAATCTAAATAAAAACATTTGATTGTTCCATAAATTAAAGAGTATTCCAAAACTTTTGCATTCTTTCATAAGAAAACCATGTGCTAAAGTTAACCACACATTAAATAAGGAAACCTGGTTTTTACATGCACTTGGAAGGTACGTGAGAGTCACAAAAGTAGCCTGCTTTAGTACAAGCAGCCCATCAATTATCCCCCTTTACACTGTTGAACAGTTAAAGACTTGCCTTGCTACAACATTGTAGAGAGATATTTATCTGAGTATGGCTGTAATGATTATCCAGCTGTTTATAACAGATAAAGAAATAATTCATGCGAGAAATGGACCACAGTGGCAATGACACTCTGCATTTAGTAAATATGCAAGACGGTCACTTCTAATTACTCAAGCCCAGAGGAAGCCCCTATTATGCAGTGGAACATTAAGTGTCTTCTTAATTAATGTTGAGTTGTTATATTGTACAAACTCTTGCTGTAGAACTGCTGCGGTGAACTTGGGCATTGACTTCATTAAGATATGCAGGAGGAGAATAAGGGGTCACTGCCAGCTTGAGACAACTGCCTTGTACTCAATAGGAATTGAACATTTGTTTTTTAATAATTTCATTTGGTTGGTAAAACTACAAAATATAATGTCTTTGCTACCTAGTCATTGACATTTTAAACCCCAAGTGAAGTAGGTTCACAATGCAGTCATTTATTGTGTGAGTAGATATAGACCTATGCTGCTTAACCATAACATTAAAAACACCAGTGCAATATTATTTAGAATCCCTTATGCCACCAAAAAAAAAACCCAACTCTGCCGAAGTACATCCTGTAATTGTAAGGTGGGGCCACTGTGGATTAAAACTGTATTTCCATCACATTCTACAGAATCATCACTGGACTGAGATTTAGAAGATTTGGAGGCCTGGAATTCTCCATCATGCTTAAACCATTCCTGAACAATTTTTGCAGTATGATAGGGATTTTCCTGCTGATAAATGACACTGAAATTAGAGCCATTGGCATGGAGGGATGTAAATATTGTCTCATTCATCAATACCTTGAATTTGTTTTCAAGAAAATTTGCAAGAAAAGTCACAAAAATATACATGAAGACAAGATTGCTGGAATTGACAAGGCGGAATGGTTTACTAAATTAGAAGGGCTGCTCCAGACGAGATATTATACTTAGTAACGTGAATATACTGAACATAACGCTGCTATAAGACCACAGATCCGAGTGAAACCTTTAACAGTGGCAACAGCAAACATAGTTTTAAGGGAAGGGTGCATAACTTAAAAACTAAAAAATGTGGTTTGAGCTGAAATAAGAGAACAAGAAAAAAAATTATTTATTCTCTCTCTTTAAGGTTTATGATACAGGTACTGTAATTGCTGTTCTCTTCACACCTTCTCTGGTGTGTAGAGCAGTTTACCACTTTTATTTTTTACTGCATTATATTGATATACTGTATCCCAACACATCCAGTGCATATCCCCAATCATCTGATGCAGCATGTCACTGTAAGAACAAAAGCCTGGGAAACAGGGCGCCACATGGAACAGATGGGTCTGAGAGTTACATATGAGTTTAGACATTGATTTCTACTGATTACAGTGGAGCTATGGGAAAAGATCAGGAGAGGGTGCACATGTGTGTACAGTGTCTGTAGCAAAACAGTCTCTTTGAAGCTATTTGTGGATAAATTCCAGGATAGAGGAATTTAATATGTTGTCTGGCCAGTAGATTTATACCTTCCAGGACCCACTGGAGGGTGTGGCTGATAGGTGCCTGTGATATAGTCACCTGGTTATAAACACATAAATGTCCCTGTGTCCAAAAAGCAAAAATGTGGAGGTGCCTGGTTGGAGTGTTGAGTATGGTCCCACAGTGTTGGTTCACGGTGTTGCACAGTCTCAAAAGAAAAAGCTCTTGGTAGTCAAAACTGTCTTATAAACCTTATAGCCAACATGAATTAATTCTCATAAGCTTCAAAGAGGCATTTTCTCCTAAGTGAGCAATAATTTATTATACTTATAGTAAAAATGCCAGTCTTGAACTTCCAGAAGTTCTCCAACGACTCCTCCATTGTCAGGTTTATCAGCAATATCAACAAGGAAATGTACAGAGAACTGACTGAGAGCTTCATCTCATGGTGCATCAGTAACCAACTGAAGCTCAGCATTAGCAAAACCAAGAACGTGGTGGTGGGCTACCAGAGGAACAGGAGCTCCACCTGTCCCAGTCACTGTCCAGGGGATAAAGTGAAGAGGCTGGACTCATACCTTAGAGTCCAAAGAGAGGAAAATGAAAAAGAAAATAAAGGCCAATCTTACCCTCTCCATGATGTGCTGCGGCAGATAGGCAGTTCTTTCAGTTAATACATCATTCTACCCAGGTGCAGATCTGAATGAATCAGGCACTCTTTTTTACCTACCGTAATTAGACTGTATAACAACAGTGGAAGACAAAGCCAACCTGACAATCCAGTATTTAGCCAACTTGACACTACGGTGGCGTAGTGGTTAGCACGTCCGCCTCACAATAAGAAGGTCCTGGGTTCGATTCCCAGCTCGGGCGTTTCTGTGTGGAGTTTGCATGTTCTCCCCGTGCTTGCGTGGGTTTCCTCCGGGTACTCCAGTTTCCTCCCACAGTCCAAAAACATGCACAGTAGGCTAATTGGCTGTTCCAAATTACCCTTAGGTGTGAGAGTGAATGCGAATGGTTGTGTGACTGATGGCCCTGCGGTGGCCTGGCGAGCTGTCCAGGGTGTACCCTGCCCTCGCCCAAAGCCGGCTGAGGTGGGCGCCAGCCTCCACGCGACCCTAATTAGGAATGAGCAGTTTGGAAAATGAATGAATGAATGAATGATTAATTTAAACAACTTTATTCAAATTGAAAAACAAATATGTGACCCGCTCCTGCATAATACGGATTAGGTCGGTTGAGGTAAGTTGAAAATGGCTTACCTGGACAAAAATGGGATATCGCAAAAAATACGTCCTTTATAGCATAATATTTAACATGAGCAAGTTAAAATATTCAACACAATCTATCAATTTAATTCAATTTAGTTTTATTTGTATAGCGATTTTTACAACTGACATTGTCACAAAGCAGCTTAACATAGTAAAATTAAATTAGGGAGGAATATAAATATTATATAGAATATATAGAATATAAATTTATTTTTACAACCCCTCAGTTGACACAAGGAAGAAACCTTGAGAGGAACTAAGCTCATGAGGGAAACCCATCCTCATTTGGGTGAAACCATAAAATACAAAACATTTAAGAAAATTTCATTACAGTCCAACATGTAGGACAGGACAGACCACAGGACTCACAGAGCAGAAGGATCAGGAGGATCAGGAGGATCAGGATCACCAACATCCAAAGCATAGCATGTGTACCTCAGCAAAACACAGAGCGAGAGGCTGCAAAGGGGGGTGGGGGGGTTGTTAGGTGTTCTTATAGGAACTTTAGTGTATTGGTAAAAGAAGAATTTATTAGTGGTGGGTGAAAGCAGGGACCCCGGCATGTCTAACTATGGCAGCATACCTTAAAAGAAAAAAACAGGACATGAGGGCATCCTGTAATGTTGGGCAATCAGCCATTCCACTGTCAACGGTCCTGAGTGAGCATGTAGAGTAAGGGAGCGATAGCATCCCAACGCTACAGTTTACCAGAACTTTCTATGCCTGAGAACCCCAGATCTGCTCCTTTACCTAATAAAAGCCTGTTGACAAAATGCTTGACTAAACAAGTAGGGTTTTAGCCTGTGTCTGAGTCCCGGACATTAACTGGAAGTTTATTCCATAATTGTGGGGTTTTGTAAGAGAAAGCTCTGCCCGGTGCAGTAGTCCTTAGTATTTGAGGTATCACTAAGCAGCCTCCACCTTTTGATCTAAAAGGGTGAGCTAGATCATAAACAACAAGAAGTTCACTAAGATAATGTGGTGCAAGACCATTAAGTGCTTTATATCTATCTATGATAAGGATTTTATATCCAAGTTGTTATAAAACAATGGAAAAATCGACTTCACACTGCTTTTCAAATGGCTTTTGTGATTGCTCAGGATAAGTCTCTATTGTTCATATTCAGTACCAGAATATTGTACCTACTAAATCCCAGAAGGATTCCTCAAATTCATACAGCGGTGAACAAATGAGAAGCCTCAAAACAGACTGAAAAAAATCTGTTGCTAGGAAGATGCTAGGAAGATTGTGTTGATTGGTCGAGAACCAGATTCATTAAGTGTATGGTTACTAGCGAGGTTCAAATGTGGATGTTGTGTAATTTAATCATTAAACTGTTATGAGCATACCTAACATATACTATACCTACTACATTTATATGAAATCGATATGGAACAGAAAACATTCTCACATGCAAGAATAGAAGGAATTCTTCAAGGACCTCCTCAATCCCATCAACACACCCTCCATGGAAGAGGAAGACCCTGGGGATTTGGGTGGGGGTCCACCCATTGCTGGAGCTGAAGTTGCCGAGGTAGTCAACAAGCTCCTTGGTTGACAAGTCTGCAATATTGAGTGGTCATCGGGGGCCATACCTCTGATTGGGAAATCCGGCTGGTAGTTCCTATTTTTAAAAAGGTGGACCAGAGGGTGTGTTCCAACTATTGTGCAATCACACTTCTCAGCCTACCTGGGAAATTCTATGCAGGAGTACTGGAGCGAAGGATCTGACCAACAGCTGAACCTTGGACTCAGGAGGAACAATGTGTTTTTTTGTCCTGGCCGCAGCACTCTCGACCAGCCCCATATACTCTGTCAGGATCCTGGAGAGGTATCTTGTGGGGTGTGCTCCAGGAGTACGGTGTACCGGACCCATTGCTTTGGGCCATTAGGTCTCTGTACTACCAGAGCTAGAGCTTGGTCCGCATTGGTAACAACAGTTCAAATTTGTTTCCAGTGAGGGTTGGAGTCTGCCAAGGCTATCCTTTGTCACCAGTTCTGTTTCTAGGCACAGCCGAGGTGTTGAGGGGTTCTGGTTTGGTGGGCATATGATTTAGTTTCTGGTTTTTGCAGAAGATGGTGTCATTTTGGCTTCATTAATCCGGGACCTCCGGTTCATATTGCAGCGATTTGCAACTAAGTGCAAAGCGGCTTGAATGAGAATGAGCACTTCCAAATCTGAGGCTATGGTTTTCAGCCGGAAAAGGGTGGAATGCACCCCCTGGGTCTGGAACAAGGTCCTGCCCCAAGTGGAGGAGTTTAAGTATCTTGGGGTCTTTTTTATAAGTGAGGGAAGGATGGAGCGGGAGATCAACAGGTTGACTGGTGCAGTCTCTGTTGTACAGCAGAGCTTGTACCGGTCCATCTTGGTGAAGAGGGAGCTGAGCCGAAAGGCAAAGCTCTCAATTTACCAGTCGATCTATGTTCCAATCCTCATTTATGATTAGTGACTGAAAGAACAAGATATTGGATACAGGTGGCTGAAATGAGCTTCATTTGCAGGGTGGCTCTTGGAGATGGGGTGAGAAGCTCAGCCATCTGGG